>JAGFPH010006915.1:59441-71979 GCA_018207615.1 Philaenus spumarius
ACAACAAAAGGTGACATATCAGCTTTTGGAAAAGAGCCACAGGTTTAGAAAAAGCGGACCAAGCCAAATCTAAACATATTTTTATGTCACTGTTCACTTCACACTAACAGATATTTGATCTTTGTAAGTCTGACTTTATTATTTAATAACATTCTGGATAGGGCATGTTGTAACATTATACAGTGTTATTAATGTGTAATATTACAAGGACACTGTCGTTATACAAGTGCACATAAATTGTTAAACGCTGTAATGTGTGCGTTATTTATATAGAAGATTATCATATTTAATAAATAAACCACAGGTGGCCCATAAATAAGCATTAGCTAAAAGTCGTATTTATGGGCAAATTCGCGTAATGTTTAGTGATTAACAACACCCTATCCTTCCTTAACATAAAGGACATTTTAAATATAACAAAGATATATTCGTAAATTTATACAAAAGTAAGGGGTCTATATAATTATTGTGAATAGTTCACTGTAAAGCGTATCTGGATCAATCGTATTTTACAAAAAAGATTATTTAGAACGGTTAGTTTGGTCCCCCGTGCGTTTAAACTGTTTAGGTGTTATACATTGTAGGTCATCCGTTATTTCTTCAGGTATTCTTTTGCCCCCATGTGCTACACCTCTTTTTATAAATAGTTTAGAAGGACAATATTATATTTTGTAGTTTAGGTTTTACTAGTTATTGGCTCAGATATGTTAAAAACTGTAGTGACTGAATAAAGTTTACCAGGATAACTGGGTGTGGTGGATTTACCAGGTTAGTTGTTTCCTTTGTTGATGGTTAACTATTAAAATTAAATATTAACAGTAAAATCAGTTGCATATATTTATATTTATCCTAAAGCATATCGACTATTGCAAGATCTTTTGTTTTATTCAAGAAATTTTAACTGTCTGTTGTTAGATACATTTATAATCCGTTTTTCTTTGGACAGTATTTACTTGACATAAAAGGATATAAGTGTTTATTATTTGTAATACACCTGTTGGTTTGTTTAGAGTTAATTATATAAATACTAGATTTCACCTCCACTAGATTGCACCTCCACTAGCTCGCTTCGCTCACCAATGTGACGAACTTCTCGCTGACAGGACTGGGAATTTGAATTTAAACCCTTTTAACACGTTCACTGCTAATTACGCACATGTGAGCTTGATACTGAACACTATAAGAAGAGGCCGACACACAGTGCATTGCGTGCTTCGCACGCCAATCTCATGTTGGGAGTATGGAAATACACAATGAATTGCGTGCTTCGCACGCCAGCCCCCTTATTGGGAAAATTTTCAATACACAAAGAATTGAGTGCTTCGCACGCCTACCCCCGTATTGGGGAACTTTCAATACACAATGCAGTGGGTGCTTCGCACGCCAATTGTAAGCCTATGTGCTATGGACGCAGTGCGTTTAAAATATTAGTGATTAAATTTAAAATTAACATTTTAAATTTTAATACATTTACCCATGTAAAATATTATAGGACTAGCATTACCCGTCGCGGCTTTGCCCGCTATCTTAATAGTATTATTGAAATTAGGAAATGCTAATTATACCCAGTGCATATTGCTTATATATAATTTTAATTTCTAACATTAATTTAGATATAATTAATTTTAAATTTAAAATTCTTTTGAGTTTAAAACAAGTCAAAATTTCAAGTTTAAAAAAGTGTGAAGTTATTTAAGATTATAAATAAACTAGTGGACCCGGCAATGCTTCGCTATTGCTTAATTTGAAACTTTGAAAGCCTGTAATTCGTATCCCGTGTAATTCAACATCCTGTAATTCGTATCCCGTGTAATTCAACATAGGCCTAATGATTGTTACACATCTATACTAATATTAGTACCTGGAGACCGAGCTAAAGCTCGATTATAAGCAGGGCTATGATTTCAATAATAAATATTGGATTATTGAGTTTTGAGGTTAGGCCTATAACATTAAACAACTAAATAAAGGGTATATACAACATTAGGCTTATCTGTAATAAAAATACAGTTTAAAGGATTAACCACAATCTCAACGCTATGCCTCAGAAATAAGTCAGGCCTAAATTAAAGTATTATTTCAATATCGATTTATTCCTAGGGCCTAGTTCGCTCACGTCAATAACTACTATTATTGCAAATTTCCGTGAACATCGTTTAGGTTAGGCCTATAACATTAAACAACTAAATAAAGGGTATGTTTATTATGTATTCGTTGCCATGGTAACTATAAATAGATACAACATTAGGCTTACCTCTAATAAAATATACAGTTTAAAAGAAAGCAGATGATTATTGTAATGGCATTGAAAACATTTGCATCAGCTGTGCTTTGTATTGTTTAAAATGGACAAATTTCACTTTTTAATTTAATAAAAAGACGTAGAAAACGAATTTTCCCAGACTGGTGACCATTTCCAATCGATTTCTCGTGGCCAAAAGCCTAATATAAAATCAAAAAATCAAAAATCCTTAGACGGAGATTCCAGATCCATTTAGCAGACAAACAATTATCTCTCGCTTTAGAAGATAAGATAAAGAGGTAAAGTTTGTTTGTTTGTTTGTATGTAGGGGGTAATCTCTGGCACTACTGAACCGATTGAAAAAATAGTTTTACTAATAAAAAGCTACACTATCCCTGAGTAACATAGGCTATGATTCATTTCGATAAAAACCTTTTTTATTTCAATATTTATAAATTTAATCGGAAAAATTCTTAGGTTAGGACTAGAATGATAAACCAACACATGTATTTACATTTATTACCATAGCAACCAATTGAATAAAATAACAGATAATATATTTGCTCCAATATTTCCATTAACAGCTGATTTCAAAATTTGAAGCAATTATTTTTGTATTTCTAAATTTTAGGTTAGGATTTTAAAGAGTAGACCTGAGCCTTGCTGGTTCTTTTAACCGTTATTATAACTGCTTTAAAATATAAGAAATAATTTAAATTGAACATTTAACATTATTAACCGTCTTAGTTTTGAGGTTATTATTAATCCTACACCTTTATTATAAATAAAACATAACATAATATGTTTTTAGAAGGTTACGTTGGGGGTTGGCGTGCGGAGCACGCAGGGGTCTCCCCTAGTAATTAATAAAACAACTGATTTGAATTAAAAGTTTAATACAATTTTAGGTTAGGCCTTTAAAACCTATGAAATATAATAATTAAAACATCTAATATTACAATTTAACATTATATTATTGTTACACATAAATAAAACAGCTTATTTGGACCAAAGGTTTAACACAATTTTAGGTTAGGCCTATTATTATAAAATCAACACACTTTTTTTGAAAGAGTTTGGAATAATCACCATAGTAACCAGAATAACACATTAATAAATACGAATCAGCTGTTTCATCTGTTATATGGCTGCTTATGGGAGGGATGAATTTTCGCATTTTCTACCCATTAAATTCAAAATTTTGCAAAATCCTTTCTTAGTACGCCTCTAAATTATTGGACGGATGTACCTTCCAAATTTCAAGTCTCTAGCTTTAATAGAATCGGCTCTGCGTTGATCATCAGTCAGGACATTGCATTTTATATAAGAGATGTAAGGTGATGCGTGATTTGTTTTGTTAGAGTAAAGTATTTTTGTTGAATCTTCATAGTTTTCTTATTTAATAGATCAGATCAAGCTCACAACTCACAAGAGAGTAATTCTGTAACCTACTGGATCCATGTGTATTGTACGTTGTAGTTTAATCAAGCAAATCCAAATATCAGTATGCATGCAATGCACAACGATGTAAAATATGTTGCTGGATCCTCTGTTGTGTTGTCTATTTTATAATTTAACTTGCACCACTCTATACGTAGTATATGGAGAAAGTATTGTTTTCGTCCAAATTTTCGAATTTAAATTTTTAGTGGAATTATCTGATTTGGTGCTCCCTGAACCCCCAAAAAATTGTTTAGTGGAATTATCTGTGTTGGTGCTCCCTGAACCCATAAATATTTTTAGTGGAATTTTTTGTTTTGGTGCTCCCTGAAGCCAAAAAAGTGTTTTTTTGTGATTTCTGACCGTGTGTCCGTATGTCTGTGTGTCTGTAAAGATGTGTACAGAGTTGGAGACAATACCAACGGTCAGATTTTGATGAAATTTGGTATGTAGGTGTAGTTCTTTAATATCTCCAGGATTTTTTCATTTTTTTGATTTTTAAGGGATTTTACCCTCCAAAAATTGCCAAAAAACGAGAAAAATCTAAATTTCTTAAAAACGGCTCTAACGATTTTGATAAAATTTGTCTTATTTGTAGCCCTTAATGTACCCTATCATATTCAGAAAACTGCATTTTTAAAAAAAATCTCGTTTAGGTAATAATAATAATAATATTAACTAATTTTTGGGGGTTTTTGGCCAAAAATTGGGTTCTTTTGAAAAATTCTCAAAAACTACTGAACGGATCTGAACGAAATTTGGTATGTAGCTTCCTCAGGACCGTAGGTGCTGATAAGAAAAGGTTTTAAAAAAATTCGAAATTTTAGGGAGTTTGGGGGGTCAAAGTTACTAAATTACGATTTTTCTAAAACTACTGAACGGATTAGAATAAAATTCGGTATGTAGCTTCCTCTAGGGCCGTAGGTGCTGATAAGAAATGGTTTCAAAAAATTCGACATTTTATTGGGTTTGGCGGTCAAAGTTACTAAATCATGATTTCTCCAAAACCACCGAACGGATTGGAATGCAATTTGGTAAGTAGCTTCCTCTAGGGCCCTAGGTGCTCGCTAAGAAAGGGTAAAAAAAATAAAAATTTTAGGGAGTTTTTGGGTTAGGGGGTGTGGGTGAAAGTTACTAAAACTCCCCATAAGAAATACATAGTGTAATATATATTTATTGAAATAATATATTTTTTGTTAATATACATTTAACTTTGATTTGTCTATCCGTGCAAAGCCGGATCGGGCTAGCTAGTATAATAATATAATATGGATGTGTGTTACATGAATCTAATATTTTCCATGGTAACATTTTCCTACTTTTGCAATTCTAAATAACCACCTCCTATGCTACTCTTGGGAAGGTATAAAGTTTCAAATGGGAGAAAGTATGTGGCAGTTATCTGGTACCGTTTATTAAACCAGTATTAATTTTTACTACTAAATTTCGGGATTTCGGGGAGGCGGGGTTGACCGCTAACCCCCCTGGCTACGGCCTTTCACATCAATGAAACTACGTATTTGATAAACAACTGGTATGTATAAATATTACTAATCACATTGAAAACCATAGATGTAATTTAAACGCACATATACTCATTAAGTAAAAACAATCGATCAAAGTAAGCCGTTGCAAGAAACACTCATGGACATTTATATTGTATTTCCATTGGAAGTCAAGGGAATGGATCATATAATATCCGCCGTGACACTAATGTGACAAGTACGTTGTAAGAAGGTAGATTGTGTGAAGGGTGAAAGCAAATTTACTGCACGTGTAACGCCAGGGGAAATACTTCTGTCTGTTGAAAAAATATTTTTTGTAGCAAGCAGGAACAAACAATTTATATTGACGTATTTACTGATATACTACATTTCGGTATTTGTATGCATCAACGTGACCATATAGAATGGATTATTTCATATTCTGAGAGTAGTCATTAAACTGAATTTTTTTAAACACAAACAATTTAAGTGACAGATACATATTGTAGAAAGTGGTTTTTACAAAATGTCTGTCTGTATGTCTGTATCTATACAAAGCTAGAGGGAAAACTATTCGATCGATTTCGAACAAATTTGCACCAAACATGTCAGTTAGGCCTGTATAGATGCACGAAAAAAGGTTTTGCAAAATTTTAAAGGAATAAAAAAATATGTATGGATGTTGGTGGAGAACACCTAAGCGATGTTATCTATATACATCAATATATATAAAGCTGAAATACCACTGACTTTCTCACTCATCACAATATCGCAAAAATCATACCTCCTGTGAGTGTAAAATTTGGTACACATATTGCTCGTAGGCCCTAGAGGCGCACTAAGAAAGGATGTTGAAATATTTCGCGTTTAAGGGTTGAAACAAAACATATGTTTTGTTTTATATCTAAAAACCCATATATATATGTGGCCTAGGAACATGGAATTTGGTACACATATTGCTCATAGGTGTTAGAGGCGCACTAAGAAAGGATTTTAAAACATTTTGCATTTAAGGGTTAAAACAATCCCTAAAACCATAAATATTGTTCGTTTTATATCTAAAAACCCATATATATGCCCTAGCAACGTGAAATTTGGTACACATATTGCTCATAGGCCATAGAGGTGCACTAAGAAAGAATTTTGAAAAATTTCACGTTTAAGGGTTGAAACAACGCCCAAAAACCATAAATATTGGTTGCTTTATATCTCGAAAACCATATGGCCTAGGAACATGGAATTTTATATTCATATTGCTGATAGGTGCTAGAGGCACACTAAGAAAGGATTTTAAAATATTTCGCATTTAAGGGTTGAAACAACCCCTAAAACTAAGTATTGTTTTTTTATATCTCAAAAACCATATGGTCTACGAACGTGAAATTTGGTACACATATTGCTCACAGGTACTAGATGCGCACTAAGAAAGGATTTTAAAATATATGGCCTTAAAGAGTTGAAACAACCCCTAAAACTATACATATTATTTATTTACTTTCCTTAAAGCTAGAAAGCTGACATTTTGTACATTTATTTTTTTAAATCACATATAAAAAGTAAACCAGTTTTACTTTTTGTCACGTTCTGCTACAGGGTGGAAATGTAGTAACAACACCTAAAACAATAATTAATATTAATTTTTATACTTTCCTGAAAGTTAGAGAGCTTAAATTTTGCACATTAATTTCTTACAAGATGCGTATAAAATAAACAAGTTTTCACTTGGTAACGTTCTTCTAAGGGATTGAAAAGTAGTAACAACCCATAAAACTATATATATTAATTGAATAACGTTGAGGAACGTGAAATTTGGTACACATATGCTCATAGGCACTAGAGACGCACTAAGAAATAATTTTAAAATATTTGGCCTTTAAGGGTTGAAACAACCCCTAAAAAAATAAATGTTGTTTGTTATACTTTCCTTACAGATAGAAAGCTGAAATTTTGTACATTTGATTCTTGAAAAACACATAAAAAATAAACCAGTTTTACATTTTGTTCCGTGCTGCTAAGGGGTTTAAATGTGATAACAACCCCTAAAAACTATAAATATTAATTGGTTTTCTTTCCTTAAAGCTAGAGATTTGAAATTTGACATTTAATAATTTTAAGGAAATATGTAAATGCGTAAAGCTGATAAAATATATCCCGATCTATGCATGTGCATATTAAAGTCGTATGTGTTCGATCTGCAACATCCAGCTAAGACTGTGATTTATTTACCAGTCTGTAGATTTAGCGGTTGTAATACAAGACGCTCTTCCCTCCGAATTCTTTATTTTTAGTTGATTTAAATTATTCAGAAACATACCTTGACGAAGACGATTGACGGGCAGCCAATGAACAAAACATACCATACTAATTGTAAATACATTTAATAATTCACTTTCGTGAAATAAAAAATGAAAGAAAATGAGGGAGAAATATTAAAATTATGTAACATAGTGAAGCAAACCAATTCCCCGTAGCGAAGCTCTGGTATTCAGCTAGTATTCCATAAATGAAAATGGCATAACTACGTTCATATTTTATCTATTTGGATAAATAAATTGTAAATATTATTTCCTATAACGTTATTTTATTTTGAAAGCCGTTACGTTTTATTGGACCACCCTTTATTTGTTGGAAACGTGCAAAATTTCTGTTTACTTCGAACAAATTCAGCCATTTTCGTTGTAATTACAATATTTGTCAAAATCTTTTAAGTTTTTTAAGCTAGTATTGAACATAAAATAAGCACAAATTATAAACCGCAAGCCTTCATTACATCCTCGGCGTAGTCTGGGAAAACAGAAAGGATTATATCACATAAACATATACAGACAAAGCAACGCAAACACCATTAGTTTACTTTTAGTTAATTAAAAGGTATACACGACCTCACCTAAGTATCATATTATTGTGAGAGAGGAGGAATAAATAATATTTTTTAATTAAATCAAATAAATCTGGTATTACTTTTATATTTATTTTATCCCGTTGTTTCTCGGAATCAACAATGTTTTAGTTTTATAAAAACGCTGTTGTCATATTTTATTTATTCTACATTGTTTTTCCAACAATAAAACTAATGAAGTGTATTTATTTAAAAGTATCACATGTTTGCACATCGCATATGTAATATTTAGTTTAATAAATTCATAAATCATAGTGAAGTTTGGTTCGAGGGGAAAACAATTTAAAGGTAATACAAAATATTGGTTAATCGCAGTTTCAACAACAGCCAATAACGAATAGTAACGTGTGGAGTATTTCATATATATATAACGTAATTGTTAAACCTTTTTGTCAGTTCAATCATTGTATTTGGATATTCTAATAGAACTCCGATCCAATGCAATATTTCGTTCCACTGGAAATTCGACGATAGTGGCGCTATCTATTGGGGAAACGACGGAAGCTGTGTGAAACACCAATGCTACCAATGATTTCTCCCTAGCGCTACCTCGCGGCGCGATAATGCACTATTTTCCCGACAACCTAATTTTCGCCACACTACTGCCGTATGGATGCAAAATCTATTTGTTGTTCATGATCTATGGTTTAATATGTTTGTTTTAGTAAAATTGTATTGACATGACTGTCGAGTTTTTTCTTTTTCTCACTTTGATGTTCTGCCCGTTATTACAAGTCAATTGCAACTTACTACTGTAAGCTGAAAACAGGCTTGTACTAGAGTTAAAGTTGCGTTCCATTTTAAAAGTTACGTTCTCTTTTCCCTATTACAAACCAAAACTCCTGCCATTCACGCAAAAATCTGGACCTACTGTGCATGGGTAAGTATCCATTTCACTCCCCCTATTCCGATCCAAGTGTCCTTTGACCATTTCTTTATTAGATAAACTAGGGTAAACTCATGCGTGCTCCGCACGCCAACCCCTTTGGAACCTTCTACCTGTTATGTTTTCTTTATAATAGAGGTGTAGGATTAATAATGGTAAGGTGGTAAATAATGTTAAATGTTCAAATCAAATTATTTCGTATATTTTATAACAAAGGTTAAAAAAACCAGCAAGGCTCAGGTCTACACTATAATAGAAACCTGACCCAAAAGTTAGAAATACAAATAATTCTTCCAATGTTTTAAATCAGCTGTTAATGGAAATATTAGAACAAACTACTGTTTCGTCTGTTATTTTCTTCCATTGGTTGCTATGGTAATGAATGTAAATACATTCAAGAAATATGTGTTGGTTTTATCAAAATTAATTACAGCCTATGTTACTCGGGGGTAGTGTAGCTTTTTATTAGTAAAACTATTTTTTCAATCGGTACAGTAGTTCCAGAATATCCCCTACATATAAACAAACAGACATATTTTACCTCTTTATAATATTAGTATAGATTATACATTCGAATCAACTCTTGTATCTGCTATTTTATTGGTTGCTATGGTAATGCATGTAAATACATTCAAGAAACATGTGTTGGTTCATCAGTCTATGCCTAACCTAAAATTATTTTGTGTTTAATTTAAATGTTATGTATTTCTGATGCATTATTATATAAAAGTATTAGCTTTCTGCACTTCTTCATTATTTAAACTTTAACTGTGCCAAATTTCATACTCCTCCGTCCTCGTAATTTTCGTAACAAAGTTTTTCTTCACGTATTAATATATTACAACGGATATAAGCCGTTGTAAGGCTGGAAAAATCGGGTTTTATATTAAATTGTAAAATTCGATGTTTTCAACTTCGGTGAGTGTCAATTGTTAGTCAAAAATACAAGTTAAATCAGAGCAAGGCTTATCTTCCAAGATGAACCTTGATCAAGGACATCTCAAGAATGAAAATCTGACTTTGCCTGAAAGTAGCTGAGTTTTAGGGGAATAAAGGAATCCAGGAATTTTATGCATTTGTGATTTTCATAGTTTATTACGTAGCGCTAAACGCGTGAGTTAGGGCCGTGCGAATTTCAAATCATAAAAGGTAATACTACCAAAATAAACAGGGGTTAAAGTTAAGGGAAAAGTTCAATTTAACTCGAAACCAAAAACGTCAGACATTTTTGGAATCTACATAAGTAGACGAAAATAAAAGGTTAAATAAGAAAATGTAAAATTATTGAAAATAAAAAAGTTAGGTCAAGTGTCAATTTTCACACACCCTAAAAAGGGAGAAATAATTAAAATCATAGGTTTCCACTTACAAGAGTTGCTAGATAATGAATAGTTCTGTGTAAAAAAGGGTACAAAAAGTAAAGTTAAATTAAGATAAAAGGGTGAGAGGTTTCACGCCTTTTAAAGTAGTAAAAGTTGAATTTTAAAATTTGTAATAATAAAAAGGTAAAGAAAATTAGGTTTAGGTTAACATTGTATGGTTAGGAAAGCAGTAACTTAAACATTTTTCGCTTAGGAAATAAAAAAACCCTAAATAATTTTTTTGCGATTGTAGGCTAAGTCCCAGAAGAGAAGAAATCAGTAAAAGTGGTGAAAGGTGTTAGAACTGTACAGGTGTTAAAGACAATCAGCGTAAACAAACAAAAAAGACATTGAACGCGAAAGACAGTCGCGGAAGTAGAAGTGCCGCGCACGCGTAAAAATCATAGTACAGAAACGATTCAAAAACGTACGGATAGCCAGAAATATCTGAAAAAAGTGAAAAAGGAAAATTATAGAAAACTTAAAAAGAAAGAAAGATACAGCTAGAAAAGAAAAACCAGTAAGATTCGATAGTCAAAGTGGAAGGGTACAAAGTCGCGGGTACAGAAAGGGGCGTCAACCAACAGCCGAATTAACCAGAGAAATTGGTGTTTTCCAGGAAAATGAAAGGAAAAAGAAAAGAAGAAAATTATAGAAATTTAACCAGTGCAAATTTAGACAGATTTAAAGTAGGGATGGGTCGATTCTCGATACCACCGATACTTTAGCTTTGGTATCGGTATCGAGAATCGATAGCCGAAACTCGATACCGATTACCGATACCACGAGATACTCAGTTGTCAGAACTGCCCGTTCTCGTATAGACTCCTTGAATGTAATCTCCGGTATTTGCAATCGCATTCTCTGTATTCTAACTCAATTCATCATTTAACAATAAATGTCAGTAGGGAAAATGTAAAACATTATTAATTTTATGTAAGTGGACATTTTCCCCAGTAAAATGTTTTAGGCAATTGTTTCCTTTCATAAGTAAACGCTTCTTGTTTTATTTTTATTCATGCGTAGGCTGTTATTTGTACACAAGAAGTAGTCTAGAGTAGGCTCAAGGTCAAACACTTATGGATTCGTTTGTTATCGTGTCTATAGAATTAGGGTGTCTATTGTGAAGAAAAATAACACATTTTATAGATCGGTAACAAAAGTATTTAAACTTTAAAGTAATAATTTTATTTGTTTGAAGTCCGATAAAACTTGTTGGGACTTACGTTACCCGTGATTTATGATTTTTATGGGAGTCCGGACGGAATTCCTTTGTTTTACTTTTTATTTAGAGATGGGTCGGTTCCATTTTTTTTTTTTTTTGGTTCCCGGTTCTAGAGTCAAATCGGTTCTATTTATTATTCAAAGAATTTAACAAGAATTTAAGAGTAAAGTATAAGATTTAATTTGAATACTGAAATGATTAAGTATGTTATGTACAGATAATTAAATACAAGTATTCAGCTAAGTTAAATTACAGACAAAAGTCCATCACTTTCAACGTCTATTATAAAATATTGCCACACTTTGATGTCATTGCTGAAAAGACTAGCCTACTATGGTTAAGTTTCCACATATCCTAACTAAACTTAATCAAATTAATATGTTAATTCAGTATAGTATCGATTATCCGAAAGCGGAAATGAACTGTAAATAAATAAGTACATTACAGTACTGCACGTCGTGCACGTAATTCCGAATTTAAAGGTTTTTACTCGCATAATCAGCCGAGTTGTAGACTTCAGGGAGTATGGGCGCTTAACGGAACAGCGGCGGCTGTTGAGTCAGCCGAGCGCTTGGCAGCCCTTCGTAAGTGAGATTAGTGAGTAGGCCTGCACAATTTAATTACCCGAACAAATCGACGCAATATTTAAATTTAATAAAAAAAAAACGAATAAAACATTGCACTAAAACTGAATACTGTAAGTATTTACACACAGCGTTATTAACTTGATATTACAGTACTTTGTTCTAACAAGTTGTTCAGACTTCGGCGGGACTAAACGGACGCCGTCGAATCAAATTTTCGATGATTGAAGTTCCGATGATTTCTGAACTTATCCGAATTGAACGTTCAGAAACAAAACATATGATATTCCGAGTACCACAATCCTAGTCAGTCGTAAAAAAAATTATTCCGAATAATAAAAAACTTGTTTTATTTTAAATTGCAACTCATTCTGCTATTTCGTTACTGAAACTCTCACGTGTTTTTCATTGGACTAG
>JAGFPH010006916.1:0-21555 GCA_018207615.1 Philaenus spumarius
CTTGTGGTCGAAAGTCTTCATCCGAATAGCTTGGTAATTTTTCGCTACAATTAATAGTGACAAAGTAAAAAAAATATTCAAAATCACCCTATAGCGGCGGTAGGTTACGCGGACATTGTTCAGCCTAAATCCATTTAAAACCCGCGATTGATTAAATAGCGTTTAAAAAAAACACCAAACTCTTGGGGACAACATTCTTCATCCGAATGGCTTGGTAATTTTTCGCTACAATTAATAGTGACAACGTAAAAAAATATTAAAAATCACCCTATAGCGGCGGTAGGTTAGGCTGACATTGCTCAGCCTAAATCCATTTAAAACCCGCAATTGTTCAAATAGCGTTAAAAAAAAATTACCAAAACTCAAGCGTTTAACTCTTGGGGACAAAATTCTTTATCCGAATGGCTTGGTAATTTTTCGCTACAATTAATAGTGTCAACGTAAAAATATGTTAAAATTCACCCTATAGCGGCGGTAGGTTACGCGGACATTGCTCAGCCTAAATCCATTTAAAACCCGCAATTGTTTAAATAGCGTTTAAAAAAAAAAAACTCTTAGGGACGAAATTCTTCATCCAAATGGCTTGGTAATTTTACGCTACAATCAATAGTGACAACGTAAAAAAATATTCAAAATCAATGTTTTATATTGTTAATAAATATTAAAGAAATGTTTTTCTTAGTTCTGGAAAAGCCATTTGGATGCATATTAGCCATAGTTTTAAAATGACATATCGTTCATAGTTATCCGATCAAAAATAAAGGAAAAAATTGGATTTTAATATAACATTGGTGTTTGGAGTGTCAGCCAACATGGCCAACAGCTAGAGCCGACCATTAAGTCGGTTTTTAAAGTATATTTTTTAAACCTTTGATGTATAGCAAACTTAATAAATTTACTGAAACTTTTAAAATGTAACTTTCCATCTTTGAGGCTATAAAATTAATCAAACGTTTTTTAAACCCACCAAACTTTTAATTTTTGCAGATAGATTTCCTTGAAAAGCTTCTAAAAAGTTATTTTATATTGTTAACAAGAGCAAAGTCGAGAAATCGAATAAATTCATAACTGTTACACTTACAAAATCCTTCATTGACAAATTTGTATGTTATTTGTTGAATAGAATAAAGCACAAACAAAAATCCGTCTACTGTTTCTTAGACATGCTGAAATAAATGTTCCCGCATTTCACAATAACAACGTGAATGAACAAAAACAACCCACTAGAGACAAGTAATTCCAAACTCTACAACAGCAGTTTTAGCAGTGTTACAACAAAAACAATATCAATAAAAGTCAATCACCCAAACGTGAAAATAAATCGAAAGTTCGAACAAAAACTTGTACAAATTTAAATGTATTGTTGGAAACATCTGCTATCTATATATAGGCTCAAAAACTACTCGACCGATTTCAACTGAAAAATTAACAGTTTGCTCTTATTAGTGCCGGGAGTTTTTAGCCAGAAAAAAATCGATTAATTACATTTAAGGGGTATTAGGGGTCAAAATATTACTACCCTTATTACCCGGGTTCAAACTCTAATTTGTCTAGGAACAGTTCAATAATAATGCAATCCAGTGGTTTAGTGGCAATACTTATTTTAACATAGCTTTATTCGCACGCCCTTGCAATTATTATACAGGTACATATGGTTTGATTCATTAGCCTTTACTTATGCTACGAACGTACATTTCCTTTACTAGATATTACGTTCGTAGGACAGACTGGATCATGAACTCAGTAAACAAAGCTACTGAATTTACTTCCATTACTTTTGACTCCAAACTCAATGTGATAACGGTGACAAAGCATTCTGTTTATTCACTCAAATCTCGTTCTACTGCAGAACCGGTTTCGTCCTTCAACCTCGCGTAGGCTTCTCGAAGTGTTGACCTGTCTCTTGCTGCTCAGCTTCCAACCCTTAGCTTCACAATACTTGGCCAAGTCCCGGCCAAACGTCCCTAGCTAACTGGCCTAGATTCCAGCACCACACTTTAACAGACTGGCCTCGAATCTAGATTAGGGTTATGCTTATATAATAACCCATCTAACTTCCGTATTGACAAACTACACTGTTCCTACATGCAACACAACAACACTTCCACCATCCTTCCTTATTATGCTTCCTTGTTTACCTCCATCTGTCTTACGCAAAGTAATAGCTTTACACTAAACATACTAACTCTAATACTGAATATAACTAATATATATATTTTATTACACACCCTATCAATTCGTAACAGGGGTTAAAATATGGTTATCACCCCAGAACAGAATACATTTAATTTCTGTGAAAGTCGAGAGATGAAATTTTGCCCAATTGATTCTTATGTGATAAATAACAAAATTATATCCCTTGCATTTTGATTATTTGAGTCTTGTAATGGAAACCGGAATACCAACCCTTGAAAACATAAATATTCTTTATTTTTCCGTCATTGAAGCAAGAGAGCTGAAAATTTTTACATTTATGGCATAAACATTACGCAGACAACATAAACCCTTTTTTCAGTCACTACCATCTAAGGGGTTAAAAGAGGTAACCTACCCCTATAAAATAAATGTAAATTCTGCTGACTTCCTACAAACTAGAGCTGAAAAATCATGATATTTTTATTTGGTAGAAAGAAAAACAATTAATTAGCACTTCGATTAATTGTGAGTTTAAGGGCTGAAATGGGAAAACTTAAACTATATATAAATAATTATTTGTACGTTTGCCATAAAACTAGAGTCCTGATACTTGGAAAATATTATATTTAAGTTATATACAGGAAATAAAAATAAAAAAACACAATAAATTGCATTTAGATTATTTTTTTTAAACATAATAATAACAATAATGATCAATAAACGTATGTGTGTGAGAATTAGTGTATTGTTATTATTACTTTAAAATAATTCCTTCTCACTCGTCAAGCTCAAAGGTTATTAATATATTATTTGTATTTATTGGGTAAAATATTTGATGCGAAATACACCTCAAACCTAATTTGTAATATTTACTTTCGTCCTAGAGTCATGAGTAACGTATTGGCGTAA
Organism: Philaenus spumarius; assembly: GCA_018207615.1. Taxonomy (NCBI): domain Eukaryota; kingdom Metazoa; phylum Arthropoda; class Insecta; order Hemiptera; family Aphrophoridae; genus Philaenus; species Philaenus spumarius. The sequence goes on from JAGFPH010006916.1 coordinate 3,046, forward strand.
AATGGGTTTATACTATCCTATATATTAAAACACAAAATTAAAAATCTTCCGGAAGAACGGGTGAAACTTTCACTTGACCGATTTACACGCAGGTGGTGTCAAATGAACCCCTTATTTGCACATTTTACCTTAGATATTGGTTTCTGGTCAGTAATCATTTCAAAAAACGAGATTAAAAGTTTTCTTATGGCAATTTAACATGGGTAAAATTTCAAATATGCACTTTTTAAAGAGTTCACTTGAGGTTTCCACCGACCCGTTTTACACGCGGTTAGTTTTAAATCAAATATCAATCGTTCTATATTTGCACAATTTACTTACATTTTTGAAATAATTTCATGTATAATGTAATAAAACAACTTTTTAAAACGTATATTATCATCATTTTAAGTTTCCCTAACCAGGTGATTATTAAAATACGTGATTGTGCATCTAAGAACAGACAATTGTAGCGAAAGGTTTTTTTTGTTTAACGTCCTGCTGTTTTGCACTTTAAGGCTAATGAAGACGGGACCTACAGTTTTACGTAGAATCCGAATCACAGCCAATGACGTCTGTTAAGAAACCATTTAGAAAATTATTCGGGGTCAATGGGAGTTGAAACCGGAACTTTTCCATCGATGGCTGCCATGCCGATTGATAAAGCTTTCACGCCTTAACAACCACGGCCATCGTGGCTTTTGTAGCAAAAGGAAGCTGGCTTATAGAAAATCATTAGTAATCTCTGGAACTACTGAACCGATTGAAAGAATAGTTTTGTACTAGTAAAAAGCTACACTATCCCAGAGTAACATAGGCTATAGTTCATTTTGATAAAAACATTTTTTATTTAAATATTTGTAAATTTAGTCGGAAAAATGTTAGGTTAGGCCTAGACTGATGAATCAACAAATGTATTTACATTTATTACCATAGCAACCAATTGAATAAAATAACAGATAAAACAGTTGTTTGTTCCAATATTTCCACTAACAGCAAATTACAAAATTTGAAGCAATTATTTTTGTATTTTTCTAACTTTTAGGTTAGGTTTTTAAAGTGTATACCTGAGCCTTGCTGGTTCTTTTAACCTTTATTATAACTGCTGTTATAAAATATACGAAATAGGCTAATTAAATTTCATTTGAACATTTAACATTATTTACCATCTTAGCTTAGGTGTTATTAATAATCCTACAACTTTATTATAAAGAAAACATAACATGATTATGTGTATAAAAGGTTCCAACGGTTGACCTGCGGAGCACGCTGAGGTTTCCCCTAGTTTTAATTAAAATTCATGCCATGTAGATAACCTCGGTAATTCTATAAAACGCTGTTTATTTTGTCTTTTTATATTAACTATATTAATCTAGACAAATCATACCCTAGACTTTTATCTTACTTTTTACATATCTTGAGCAACATTCTATTTAGAAGTGTCTGACGTCCCTCTCTGTTCTGTTATTACTACTTAAAACGCCTAAACTATATTTGTATTATATAACGAAATTCCGTCAGTATCCAGGTCACTGATACTCCAACTTACCTCTAATCAAGTGCCTCTGTCCTAACCAATCGTCTTTTCGGTGAAAATATCACACTATGCAATAATTTGTTTGCATTTGCTTCGCCGTGGGTGTTGACGAAGGAAGCGAGCAGAGAGTGAATCCCAATAGTATATCAAATAATTCAGTCAAAATAAAATTTCATACCACTGTAGTTTCTACAAACGTTGATCCACGCAGCCTCTCCTTCAAGGGACACACAATCAAGCTGCTGCAATTAGCACCACTCAGTCAGTACCCCAAGGCGTCATTAACCCAGGCACTAATGACGTAGAAACCCGTGTTTTTCATTCGTTAACAGGTTATAAATTAAGTTAATTTCAGTTCAGAATATAAGTTTACGGAGCTTAATTGTTTTAATAAAATATTTCTCTGGCTTCGTGTAATCAATTAAGTAAACTTGATGGTAACAGGTGTTCTATTCGTAGGTAATGATTTTTACTTTCTCCCCTCTATACGTAGTATATGAAGAAAGTATTGTTTTCGTATACATTTTCGAATTTGAATTTTTAGTGGAATTATCTGTGTTGGTGCTCCCTGAACCCAAATATATTTTTAGTGGAATTATTGGTTTTGGTGCTCCTTGAACCCCAAAAAGTGTTTTTTTTTGTGATGTCTGTCCATGTGTCTGTGTGTTTGTGTGTCTGTGTGTCTGTTAGGATGTGTACATAGCTGGAGACCACACCAACGGTCCGATTTTGATGAAATTTGGTATGTAGGTGTAGTTCTCATTCCATCTCTGATATCAGAACAGAATATTCATCTACAGGCATTTTTCGATTTTTAAGTGGTTTTTCCCTCAAAAATGGCAAAAAACGAGAAAAATCCAAATTTATCAAAAACGGCTCTAACGATTTTGATCAATTTGGCTTATTTGTAGCCCTTAATGTACCCTACCATATGCAACAAAACAGCAACTTTCTAATAATTCTCGTTTAGGTAATAATAATAATAATAATAATAACAACTTATTTTTGGGGGTTTTTGGCCAAAAATTGGGTTGTTTTTAAATATTTTTCAAAACCTTTTTTCGTGCATCTATACAGTCCTAATTGACATGTTTGGTGCAAATTTGTTCGAAATCGATCTAATAGTTTTAATAATAATAATAATAATATAATATGGATGCATCTAATATTTTCCATGGTATGTCCTACTATTGCAATTGTAAATAAATAAATCCTATGCTACTCTTGGGAATGTATAAAGTTTCAACTGGGAGAAAGTATGTGGCAGTTATCTGGTACCGTTTATTTAGATGTGCTATTAATATTGCTTCCTAGTTAAATCTCGTTACTGGAATTAAGAAATCCCTGCTTTAATAAAAAACTATCAATTGTTTACTTTTATTTTCCGATGACACAAATGTGTATATAACTCCTCCTTTTCCTAAAATTTCGTTTGTGAAAATCTACCCATTTTTACCTGAAGCCATTTATTAGCGAATTTTCTTAGACAGAATACACAAATAAAGATACAAATATTACCATCGAATTTCTGAATAAACAATGAGCTATTGCAGCGACTCTTGTGTTGAGACCTAATGTCGGGAGTTGTCAATGAGCACTGATCATGGTCCACAGAACACGTTGTGGGTACCATTTAAAATTTTATTTTTATAAGTATATATGTTCGTACTCTAACGGCCGCATTTTACGTCCGATTTGGTCCAAATTCGGTACATACGATGATTTTTTAAGGCTCTAAGTTTGTTAGCCAAAAAACTATAACAACCGGAAGCAAGTCTTTTTCACCAGTAGTAAATTTTTAGAGTATTTTCGTATTAGAATGAAATTTTTCTGGTTTTATCTAAAAGAATAAATGTAATAGATTATTCTGCACACTTTGTTTTTTGTGCGACCTTATAGCCCACCTGGTTCGCCAAAAATCAATCAAAACGTAAAATAAAACAAAAGTACCCGGTTAAAATCCAAGTGGGTTCTGATAAGAGAGTTTTTCCTCTGCTATTGTCCGTTTACAGTTTAGTTGATAGCTTGGGCAGGCATTGTCCATGCTATTGAAACGGAGATCTAACGCTAGTAGCCCGCATGAAAACATCAACCACATAAAACTAATTTAAACTAGTAATTAGGAATATATTTTTTTATTGATATTTATATTTTCAAGAATAATTTGTATTAATGGAAAAAATAGTTGTTTTCTTTACATTTATTTTGATGGAAGAGCTGTTTATTTTAGTAATGTAAATGATTGAATATTGTACAGAAATAACTGAATAATAAAATGCAAACTTTAAGAAAAATCTTTAAATTCAAAATTTGTTATCAAAATGAATCAAGGATTGAGAAAAATAAGCACTAACTTCGGTTTACAGAAAACATCAGAGCATTATTGGTGCTGTAATATCTATCATGATCTAAATTCTGATTCATATATAAAAGCGAAATACCACACACTCACTCACTCACTCACTCACTGACTCACTCATCACGATTTCTCAAAAACTACCGAACGGATTGAAATGAAATTTGGTATGTAGCTTCCTCTAGGGCCATAAGTGTTCACTAAAACAGGGTTTTAAAAAATTGGAAATTTTAGGGTGTTTTGGGGGTAAAAATTACTAAATCACGATTTATCCAAAATTACCTAACAGATTTGAATGCAATTTGGTATGTAGCTTCCTCTAGGGCCATAGGCGCTCGCTAGGAAAGGGTTTCAAAAAATTCGAAATTTTAGGGGTGTTTGGGGGGGGATCAAAGTTATTAAATCATGATTTCTTCAAAACTACAGAACGGATTGGAATGAAATTTGGTATGTAGCTTCCTCTAGGGCCATAAGTGCTCACTAAGAAAGAGTATGAAAAATTTCGAAAGTTTAGGAGGGGTTTGGGGCGATTAAAGTTAATAAAATCATAATTTCAGATCTTATATTATTATGACAGTAGTGCTTTTATTATTTAAGATCTATATATATAAAAGCCAAATACCACTCACTGACTGAACACTTAAAAAGAATACAATTACGTTAAAAAGACTGAAAATACCAACCACCATGGGCAACGCCGTACGGGTCAGCTAGTTTAGTATATTTATAATATTATTATATATTTGTTATTTAATTTTGTTTTTTGTTAAAAAAATGTGTTATCTTAAGTAAAATAATTCGTGTTTGAATTGTGTGTATGTGTTTCCTTATAACGTGCTCACATGTGAGTAAATAATTTCATAAATACCTGAAGATGGGAACGTGTTTCTGAAACGCGCGTAGTACTTACTACCGAAAAAAAGTTGCAAGACGCAAACAAGGTATATATAAAATAATATTAGAAATAATACTATATTTAGTTGTTAAATTCTGACGTATAACACTGTAGCAAATTATTTGGAGAGTATATTATTTTATTTGGGAGAATATACAAAAATTTGTTTTCAGAAAACTATTTTAACAATTTGCTAGAATTGAAATAGCACAGCAATACAGCAATAAACGTTAGAATAAAACTAATATAGTATTTTGTAGTTTAAACTTCATAATGGGGTTTGTATGAGGTACGTTATAGAAATGAAGAAATTTGGATTTTGAACTAAACACTGAGACAAGGATATTCGTAATTCAATGTGGTAGTGAATAGGAGCCGATGTAGTTAACCCTTGACTAATACTGACGTCTTTTGTCCCATAACTACTACGGAGGGGTCTGTCAGACCGCTTTGTCTAAACATGCGTGGTTACTTAAAAAAAATATATTTAAGTAGCATTCACACTCCAAACTTGTTTTAACTTTGTTTTAATAACATAATAAGAAAAAAAAATCAAATTTCGTTTTTGTATAATTTTTTGGGTTTTTAAATTTTGTACTGTAAAACATGCAATATATATTATACAAATTTTTAAATGAAAATTATGTTTGAATTATTTAAGGAAACCAACATATCTGTTATTGTTGAGTGCCATATGTTGAGTAACAAGGGCAACATATTTTTCAACTGTAAACATGCACATGTTCTTATTTCAATGGATCAATTTTGTACGTATAATAACTACGGAACGTTTCTCAGACCGCAACAGATCGATAACTCACAAAGCGGCTTCGATTTCACTCGTGCGATTCCACTGCTCAACTGACCACCCAAGGTCAGGAAGGTACTGTGAAGTGCGGGATACAGTGTTCCAAGGCGAGGGAGAAATCCCTGTTGAAATTTCCCGCGCGGTCGAATAGACGGTCCGTAGTAATAATTAAGGGTTAAATCAAGTAGTAGCGCGTCAAGTGAATAGCTAAGTAATAGCTAAGTGAATCAGTGCATAATCCGAAGCCGCAAGGTCGAGGTGAGCAGGGTCTAGAGGCTGAGATGTAAGCAAGTTCTACTAATATATTTCATACACATAATCAGCTATTCAGAGACTTCGTGAGTAGACTAATTTTCCAAATAGTTGGTTAAAATCTTAAAACATATTAACCCAAGTTTGGAAATTCGTCAACTGCCATCAGAGGCCCAGCTGCGTGACTGCGTTATTCCACTGCAAGAGTTCAACCAAGAGACGATGTTTTTAGAAGCAGCTGCTGCTGTAGATTACTTCAGTCGGCTTTAGAACTTCAAGTGTTAGTGTACGATTGAACTGGAGCGGAAGTCCGTATTTAATGGAGGGTATATTTTGAAATTCCGTATTTGAACTGTGAATAATATAATGCTTAGCTGTACACTATTTAATTTGATCAAATCAACTGTTCAGCATTAAAGTTTGTCCAAGCGTGCTGAGCCCTCGATTGTGTTTATTTACGGCTTCGTAATATTTTCATGTTATTAACCCTCAAATAAGCAGCAGACTACACACCTGTGTAGTCACTCCGTGCCGCTACAACTTATTTGTAAGTCGTGATTGTATAGAATATTTCACCCACTAAAAATCTTCCAATGTCAACAAGATAAAAACCATTGGAAAGGTAATGTTTCAAACTTTAATTTTTGTATTTAAAAATGTTTTATAAAACGTATATTTACATATGTAATCATCGTTTTGTAAAGCTATTGCCGGGCGTGAAACACAAAGAAATTACTCAACCGTACATACAGCCATGCGCTCTAAGTCATAAAATCGGCCCTCGCTCCCACACGCGCAGACACACTCACACGGTCTACCTGCTTAATGGTTCTCCTATGAATCACCAACTAGCCCTTGTGCTACAAAATCACATTTTTCTAACCGTTAACTTTACTTAATTTTCAATCTAATTATTGAACTCTAAATATTATTCCTCGCAAATTGAGTAAATACACGGTACAATTGCGACAACTCTAAGCGGTTTTACGGTCAGTAGGTTACAAAATCATAAATTTGACTACTTAAAAATGGTTATTGACATTTTATTTGAACTAACATGATCACAATAACATATATAATTACAGTAATTCTAGTAGTGATTTCAAACGTTTGCAAAACACAAAGAAACTTAATTAGAATCAGTATAACAGTGCACGTATACTAAGAGTAAAACAAAAATAATTACAAATTCATTTTGCAATGTTACTGTATAATAACTAATAAATCAATATATAATATTATAAAACTAACACAAGCCTATTTACATAGCCATCCTATGTTAACCCTAGAACTGTCAATGTTAAGTTTTTGCAACTCCAAGCCATTTCGATGTGTGTGCAAGCAAATTTTTAAAAATCACCAAATATAGTAATTCTATCCCAACCCAAAAGTGTTGCGTGGCTTTATTGTAGGGAAACGTTTAAAGAATTCATATATGCAATTAACAAATTTATTGTTGTAAAATTTTAAAAGTTATTAGCTCAAGAAACAAAAACTGTTCAGTAACAAAAGGAAAATGTTCAACTTTAGGCCAACATAACAAGTACTAAAAATTTTTTGTAATTTTTTCATAAGCGTAAAAAAGTTTTGTTATTTAGTTCTAAATAGAACTGTATAAAAACATTTATCAATTTCAAAATTCTTATTTTGAAAACAACAGTTTTATGTTTCAACTACAAGGGTGCTAACAAAACTAGGCCTCCTTTCAAACGTTTTTACTTTCTCCACCCTATACGTAGTATATGGAGAAAGTATTGTTTTCGTAAAAATGTTCGAATTTGAATTTTCAGTTGAATTATCTGTTTTGGTGCTCCCAGAACCCCCAAAAATTGTTTAGTGCAATTATCTGTGTTGGTGCTCCCTGAACCCAAAAATATTTTTAGTGGAATTTTTTGTTTTGGTGCTCCCTGAACCCAAAAAAGTGTTTTTAACGTGGTGTCTGTCTGTCAGTGTGTCAGTATGTATACACGACCAGAGGGGACACTATTGGTCCGATTTTCATGAAATTTGGTATGTAGGTACTAAACCCTAATATCTCCAGGCGTTTTTTTCATTTTTTGGAATTTTGAATTTTAAGGGTAATTTACCCCTAAAAACCAATAAAAAAACGACAAAAATGCAAATTTCTCAAAAACGGCTCTAACAATTTTGATCAAATTTTCAGTATTTATAGTGCTTAAGATGCCAAACAAAATGACACCACCCGCTTTTATCAAAACTTCGGCGTTTCATAATTATGGGGAAATGTTAAAAAATAAACAAGTTTATGTTGTCAATCTAGCATCACGGCGACGGCCGCACGGGGTAGCACAACGGTAGCGAGGACGGCCAGTAATTCAAAGGTCGCGCGATCGAATCCCGTCTGGGACAATAACTTTTTTATACGATTGACGTAGGTAGAATATTATTTTTTTGTTTTGTTCTAAAAAGTAGTAAATAAAATGATTAAAAACAATATTATTTTGACTACAGTAAGTTGGGAGAAAGTTTGTGTCAGTTAACTGATACCGTTTATTTAGGAATATTTGCTTTTCCCAAAAATGAAATATTATTATAATAAAGTGTAGAGAATAAATCAAAGAAAAGAACTGTATACATGTCTTTTCTTAGTTCACAAAAGTGTTTGAATAATCTCTACTTGAATAACAAAAGTGAGGAAAAATAATGTCCGAACTTGCCATCCTTGCTACACATACAAAGAAGCGCACGTAAACGGCCTATCTATTGCATGTTAAAAACGTCCGTTAGGTTCAAATTTCAAACTTGGTTTGAGACCGTGAAAACACAGACTTTCCCACAGTCCTACACAACAAACCTGTCTAATAACCCATATTTGTTTCAAACTAAATGTTAGTTTGAATCATTCTCTACAAAAAGGTAGCAAAAGATTTCTAAAACTAGAATGATATCACCCGTCTTTCACGTGTTATAAATAAGGCTGTTTATTGGTTGGAAACGTAACCAATGCAAGGGTCTACAAAACGTCCCTTAACTATAGATATATTTGACGGAATTTTGATTGGCTGGTAACTTTATTTAGAGGGAATTGTAACAGATCCAACGGTATATAGATTTAAGTCAGACAATAACTGGGCGAGCTGTAGACAGAGAGGAAAGATGCCTTATTTCGTTAGTTTTGGGACAAAATCCACGCGTCAACTGAGTTGTACAAAACTAATAAACTGCAACGGTGATTACGTATGTAAATAGACGTTTTAGAAAAAACTTGTAAATACAAAAATTAAAGTTTAAATCATTTCCTTTCAAACGGTTTTAGATTTATTGCGATTGGATGATTTTTAGTGGGTGAAATATTCAATACAAGTTGAGTTGTCACAGACTACACAATTCACTATGGCAGGGCGTTGAGACCACTCAATTTGAGTGGTCTGACAGTTAGAGGGTTAAGAAGGCCTCTTAAGTGTCTTCTAAAATTTCCAACGTACACATTTCTTCAAACTTCCTCTGTTGCGTCTTTCATCTGTATTTAAATTTTTCAATTTCTTAATAGGACAGGGCTATTGTTTATGTCATTTTCGTTTACTACCGTCTTGTTTGAAGATTTATTTAACTTCATGTTAAATTAACTTCCGTATTGGCATAGTAAAGTTACATTTTCATTAAAATAGTTTTTTTGGCTTAACATTGGATAGCGGAGTATATATGCTTGTGATAATTTTACCCTTAGTTTATGTACCTTGTTACATTGACTCTGATTTATTTATGACACACATTGGAACTTTAAGAAGCCTCCTCTCCCTTTACTTTCGATATTGCTATGTAAATATGCTTGTGTTAGTTTTCTTATATTATTTTATTGATTTATTAGTTATGTTACAGTAATATTGCAAAATGAATTTGTAATTATTTTTATTTTACTCTTAGTAAAGTTTACTGTTATATTTATTCTGATTGTTTAGTTCTTTGTATTTTGCATATTTATGAAATCACTTCTGGAATTACTGTAGTTATGTATGTTATTGTGATCTTGCTAATTCAAATAAAATGTCAATAGCAATTTATAAGTAGCCAAATTTATGATTTTGTAACCTACTGACCGTAAAACCGCTTAGAGTTGTCACAATTGTACCGTGTTTGGACTCATTTTGTGAGGAATAATATTTAGAGTTCAGTAATTATATTAAAAATTAAGTAAAGTTATAAAAATATGATTTTGTAGCACAAGGGCTAGTTGGTGATTCATAGGAGAACCATTAAGCAGGTAGGCATTAAAAATTCCTAGTTTTGTTTTGTGTACAAAAGTAAAAGGTTACTTAAAAATATGTACACCGAATTTAAGGTCAATATCTTTTCTATTTCCAAAAAGATATTCCTAAATATTAAGTAAAAAAAATCGTGTATAGTTTGAAAACTAAGCATTTCCGGACCTATGTTTATTGGTATTTATTTTCTTATTTAAGAGGGCTGTTTGGAAAGTAACCCCCGTTTTTTATAAATAAAACACAGAAGTAAATACAAAACTTTTATTGTAGACATCTTAAGACTACGACTTTCCTTTACTTTTCAACATAGTTTCCATGAACATTTAAGCACTTATCATACCTATTAACTAACTTTGAAATTCCTTCTGCAAAAAAATCTCCCACCTGTGCCTTGAGCCATCCGGTGACTGCATCTTTGAGCTCTTCATTCTCAAACCGCTGGGAGCCAAGCCATTTCTTCATATGCATAAAGAGGTGGAAGTCGCTGGGAGCCAAATCTGGGCTGATGTATGGTGAATGCCTAAAAACATCCCTTTAAAACTGGCCCAGAAGGTCTTTGGTTTTCTGAGCAGCGTGAGGACAAGCGTTGTCGTGCAGGAAAATGACGCCAGATGCAGAAGACCGCGTTTGATTGTCGCACCACGTTCCCTGAATTCAACCAGCAGCACCCCTTTTGAGTCCCAAAGCACCTTTGCCATGAGCTTTCTGCCGGAAATTTCTTGCCAGGGTTTCGTTGGTTTGTGTGACGATGCCGTCTGATACCACACCTTTGACTGATGTTTAGTCTCAGGATTCACGTACTTGACCAAGTTTCATCTCCTGTCACAATTCTTGAATACTTCAAAAATGGCGCCCCTTTAAATGTTTTAACGATAATTATCTCTAAAACCGCTAATTTTGCAAAAAAAATTTACAAAACGTTTTTTGTATATTTCCCGTAGCTCAAAAGATAACCTAAAATTATCAGCTAAAAACTACTAAAAGCATTATTCTTGTTTGTTATGAAATAGTTAAATTTTTTGATTCATACATATTTTGTAAAGTTTTAGAGAATTGACTGAATTAAAACTGAAAAAACATAGACCAGGAAAAAAACTAAAAAAATAATAAGATATTAAATGTTTAGTAAAACAAAGTGGTGGTTAATTCGAAAACAATACATTTGTGGATCTATGTGTACGGGAAATATTTTAAATAATTTTACCTACAGAAAGCATGATCTAATGAAATTTTGGGACAATATAAACCCTGTATATTTAGATGAACTAGGTATTGACGTAGTTAAGGCAGTTTTAAATAAATCGGTTACAACGTTTTAGAGGTAACAAATATTTACTACAAAACAAAATGGTCGCTAGAGGGAAACTGACCATTTTAGGAAATATGATTACTATAACGTTTTACTACAAATTATGCAATACTGTATGTGAATTAGTCCACATTTTTGGAACACCCTGTATGTAGTTAGTGTTTTTAATACAGTTACCGAGTGCTTGACTTGTAATTGCACGTATTGGCCGGTCTTCAATATGTGCGCAGTATGTTGTGAATCTAATTACAAACCAATTTAGTTCACAGTTAAACAGGAAATAAGTCACAGATTGGACTCCAGTCGAATATCGGTTGCATTATTACAGTACGCAGCCTCGGGGATGAATTTAAACTGACGATTTTAAACGACTGAATTGAATACTGGATGCACACGAAACATATTTATACTAGTAAACCCCCGTGAAAAATCACAGGCTCATTAATTAAATGCACATTAGAAATACACAATTTAAAAAGCAAACTATTTACAAACAACATTAAGGCCTACCTAAACTTAACCCTAAACTATAATCTACACTGGTTTTTTTTAAGTATTACAGATGGTGGGTGAAATCAGCTGTTAGACGAATAGTTAGGCCTATTTCTTCTTTAAAATTGTATAAACAAATATATTGATGATATAATATTGTATTTATAAATAGTTTATAACCTCAAGACAAATATTATAACGTATATTATAGGATTCATTAGTTATATAACTCATATTTAAAAAAAATCTACTTCAAAAGAAATTATAACGATTGAAGTTGTAAACATAACCCCAAACTATAATTTACACGTTTAAAAATTATATTAAATATTAGGAGAGACCCCTGCGTGCTCCGCACGCCAACCCCCAATGGGACCTTTTAAAAACATGTTATGTTTTATTTATAATAAAGGTGTACGATTAATAATAACCTCAAAACTAAGATGGTAAATAATGATAAATGGTCAAATCAAATTATTTATTTTCTTTGATAACAGCAGTTATAATAAGGGTTAAAAGAACCAGCAAGCCTCAGGTCTACACTTTAAAACAATAACCTAAAAGCTAGAAATACAAAAATAATTGCTTTAAATTTTGAAATCAGCTGTAATGGAAATATTGGAGCAAACAGCTATATTATCTGTTATTTTATTCAATTGGTTGCTATGATAATAAATGTAAATACATGTGTTGGTTTATCATTCTAGACCTAACCTAAAAATTTTTTCCGATTAAATTTACAAATATTTAAATAAAAAAAGGTTTTTATCGAAATGAATTATAGCCTATGTTACTCAGGGATTGTGTAGCTATTTATTAGTAAAACTATTTTTTCAATCGGTTCAGTAGTGCCAGAGATTACCCCGTACATACAAACAAACAAATAAACAAACAAAAACTTTAACTCTTTATAATATTAGTATAGATAAACTTTAGGCCTATTTGTTTAATTTTGCATCTAAATCCGAAGCCTCAAGGTCGAGGTGAAAACTTTGAAAGCGAGTTTTTCCGATGCTTGCGGAACGAAGCAGTGCCTGAAACGGGACTGGAGGTGCATACAAATACAAATTGTACTAATATATGCTATTGATTTTTTTCCGCTTGCACACTTCCTTAACAAGGGATATTTAATTAAATTACAAGTGAAAAAACCAAGACCGGGAGTTGAACCCGGGACCTTCACGTTTCCGTCGTGATGCTCTGCCAACTGAGCTACCTTGATATCTCCAGAGTGCAGAATCAGGGTAGCTCAGTTGGCAGAGCATCACAACGGAAACGTGAATGTCCCGGGTTCAACTCCCGGTCTTGGTCTATGTTTTTTCACTTGTAATTTAATTAAATATCCCTTGCTAAGAAAGTGTGTAAGCGGAAAAAAATTAATAATAACACCACTGTGTAAGCTGCGAAATAAGAATTGAGATTGTTTTCAATGTCGTATACACGAGGTAATCAATCTGTTAATTCAATAATTGCAGTAAAACCGTACAAGTGAGATAACATCGACCAATATCTGGAGATATCAGGGTAGCTCAGAGCATCAGTTGGCAGAGCATCACGACGGAAACGTGAAGGTCCCGGGTTCAACTCCCGGTCTTGGTCTATGTTTTTTCACTTGTAATTTAATGTACTAATATATTCAGCGCCTTCGTGGGTGGACCAATTTCAAAAAGAGTTTCTTGAAACCAAGAAACATATAAATTCAATTTTTGAAATTGTCTCAACTCACGACAGCGGTTCCGCTGCGTGTTCCAAATTTTATTATGTTTGCGTAAAACATCAACTTCCAGCGTAACACACACGTTATGGGCTTAACAGCCGAAGCGATGTTAATACACTTCTAAGTATTTATACACTTGAAGTAGTCCTACATTTAAAGTTTAAGTGTGATCACGTCCAGAACATAGCCATACACAATTGTGGCAGGTAAGTACCGTGCTAAAAAGCACACAGTAACAAACTCCCTTCCCAAGCTGGTGGACGTTCGATAAATAAGCTCCCAGAAAATATTAAAAATAAAAAAATTATAAGATTTTTAAAAGCAGGTTTAGACAGCTTCTGTTGGCTGGATCGTTTTACTCAGTGGAGGAGTTTGTGCACCTTAGATTTTCTTGAACGTGGGGATCTCAGTCGCGGGGTCTATTTTTGCCTCCGGGTGCAGCAGTTTTCTTCTATTTAAATCTGTTACTTCATTAGTTCTGTTTAAGTTTATTGTCTGTTTTTGCCATGAGTTATGCATTAAAAAAAAAAAAAAGAAAAGATTTATAGTTTGTTTGGTTGCTGTTGGTTAATTGTTGTGATTTTTAAAATAGGTGTTCGTCTATTTGTTGAAATGTATGTATGAGGTGGCAACTTGCATAATAGCGAATATTCATAGGAAAAATGTGCTATTGCAGTGGCCCTTATGGTAAGACCTAAGGTCGGGAGTAGCAAATGAGCATCGATCATCGTCCCCAGAACACGTTTTGGGGTGTCATTAAAAGTAATATATATATATATATATATATATATATATGTTTATATATAGAAGTACATCAAATACCATAGAAGTATCCGGTTCAAAGCCATGTGGTGGATTCTACCGTGGGTTCGGCGTGCGAAGCAAGCAAAGCATTGTGTATTGAAATACTCCCAATATGCGGAATGGCGTGCGAAGCATTTTGCAACTATTCAGCACTGTAGTGATTAGATCTGTTTCCCAAATTGTTGGTTGAAACCTTAAAACATAGGCCTATAAACTTAATTTTGGAAATTTGCTCAACTCACGTCAGCGGTCCAGCTGCGTGGTCGAATTATTGCACCTTTATTCGTTGTAAGATTCTGCGATCAAGTTTTATTCTATCGATAGTGCAAAGTAGTTTATCAGTTGCCGCACTGTGTACATATATTATTACCAACGGACATTATGTTGAAGCTCTTGTTAACTCACCATAATAAGGGAAATAAGATGACGTCGTACCACGGAAATAGCTTACGTGACTTGATATCATTCTGTCAACCCAAGAAGGATAAGGTGATGCCTCTATGGAATACTGATGGTGGGCATAACGTGATGGCTTAAACTATCTATATAAATAAAAATGTAAATGTTTGTTTGTACAAAATCTAAATTCTCGAAAAGTTTTAAATTATTATTTTAAGTCTCGAATTATTTTAAATAATAGTGTGTACTATTTTAATTGATATAATAATAATGTGTAACTATTTTAATTGATGACTACTAAGTGTTTTAAAAAGATAGTTATTTGTAAATTAGATTTTAATTATTTATTTTATTGAATGATACTTGTATTCTGTATTAAAGTATTTAAGGAATTTATTGTTGTGCTGTTTTGTTGAGGAGATAATTTAAGAGAAGATATTCAATTTCCATATGACATGTCTTGTGTAGTCTGTACTATCTACAGAACTAATAAAAAAAAAGATAATGTCGCGTTCTACACTGTTAAGTCTTACATTTTTTTCAAAACGAGCGTCCGTATAATATAATTTATTTGAACACAGTTTCACTCTATCCGTGACATTAGAGCAACATCATGTTTCCAGTGTTAACTTGATTTGGAAACGGAATGCTTAATGTATTCTCAGACACGTTGCTTGGGATCTATGTATTTGAATACGTTCTGGAATGTTATACGAACATAGATTATCCTCTTGTTTAATCTGTGAGTTGTTACATCGTTAAGAAAATAATAGTACACCAATACTAGAAGTGTTCAATAACAAAATGATTGTTATCCTTTTGATCCTAAATGTGTAAACAAATCCTAAATAAATGTATTGCAAAGCCTAAGAATAAAAATAAACTGAAACAGGCAATCGAAAAAGTGTGGAATTTATCTTCACAATATATCTCACAAGTAACAAAACTGATTTTTAAAACATTTTAAGTTCAGAAACCTTTTATTTAGTAACTATATTTAAAAAACAAAAAAGGTTTTGAGAATATCTTGAAAAATTCTTAAATGAGGCCCTTTCAAACGATTTTTTTATAAATATGTTATATTTCAGAAGGCATGCAAACTAGTGATTCTATAAGGATTCCGTTTTTCCTAAAGGTTCAGAAAACGAAAATATTTATACCTCATACGTTCGTTATTGGAACAGTTTTCTTGCCTTCCTGGAAAAAATATAATTTTATATAAAACAAATTGATATAAAAGAAGCCAATAAAATATATTTGCTGTCAATTAAGTAACAACACTGATTTTTAAAACATTTTAGGTGAAAAAACGTGTTTAGTAACAGCATTAAAAAAACAATGTCCAAAATTTTTTGGAGAATATCGTGAAAACTTCACATCGTAAAATTGTTAAATGGAACCCTTTCATACGACTTTTGTATAAATATGTAAAATTTCAGAAATCTTATAAGTGTTGCGCTTTTTCCGAAAGTTTCAAAACTAGAACAAAATTTTAATCTCATACATTATTGGAACAGATTTTCAATAACAAAAAGTTCTAAAAATTACATTTAAATTACAAGAAAATTGTGCCCCCCATAGGCATTTTTTTTAGCTACAAAAAGGAAGTCTGATCTACTTCAGTCCTGTGATACATTAAATAAAGTTTAAATAAAAAAAGGTTTGAGTAGGAAGTGCCATGCGGAAGAATCCAAGTGAATATCGGCCCAAAACCTAACCCGGATCAACAAATTATAACTGCAGTAAACTATTCAAAATATTAGTAAGCGAGGTAAGATATGGAAATAGAAGAGGGCAAATAAGTTCGCTAACTGTAGATGGGGTGCAATGACATTCTCAGTAGCGTCCCTTGACAAGTCGAGAAGCAATTCGTAATATATTTTCTTAATGTCTGAAGTTTAAAGATGTTCAACGTACGTAAGTTATCAGGAAGATTCCCCAGTAAAACACGCGCTATGTAATGCTAGTTCGTGACAGAGTAAGTTTTACTTCATTTTTTAATTAAAATTTCAAATCACTTTGAGCTGCGTGTCAAACGCCGATGTTCGGTAATGTCAAAAATATCTCGGCAGTTTTTACTTTCTTACTAATACTATAGTATAGAGAAAGTATAGTGATTGCAAAAAAAATCGATGTTGTGATTTTTGTGGAAATATCCGTTTTGGGACCCCCTGAGTCCAAAAAAGTGGTTTTTACAAAATATCTGTCTGTATGTCAGTATGTATACAAAGCTAGAGCGAAAACTATTCAATCGATTTCAAACAAATTTGCAGCAGACATGTAAAGTAGGCCTGTATGGATGCACGAAAAATGGTTTTGACAAATTTTGAAATACAACCCCCTTTTTGGCAAAAAACACCCCAAAAAAATCAGTTATTATTTTGTTATAAAAAAACGGCTCTAACGATTTTGTTAAAGTTTGGCTTATTTGCAGCCTTCAATTAATGTACCCTACCATATGCAAAAACTGCATCTTTCTAAAAATTCTCGTTTAGCTAATAATAATAATAACTGATGTTTGAGGGTTTTTTACTCATAAAGGTGTTTGTTTAAAAAAAAATTTCAAAAACTTTTTTCGTGCATCCATACAGGCCTAATTGACGTGTTTTGTGCAAATTTGTTCGAAATCGATCGAATAGTTTTCTCTCTAGCTAATAATAATAATATTTATTAGTTAATCTTATAGTTTAAAATCACCTCTTCTACCCCTCCTACAGTTATAAAGTCATAGTGAATCTGTTTAATAATTTAAATATGTTTGTGAGAAGGTATGTGCCAGTTTCTAGTACTTTTTATTTTAAATTAAAATTGCGAGAATTCTGACATAAATTTGTCTTAGATTCGTAACCCTTAAAATTTATCAAAAAGTGTCTCGGTAGAAAAACAACGCAGTGCAGCTGAAGTATAAATGTTTGAATCATAATTACATTTTTGTACGGATTTTCACTATACCTTTACACGCAACGAGGTGGGATCTGCACTAATCACATATTTATATATTTAACAATCAGAAATCTATAAATAATAAATGTGTAAATAGATTTATTTCTCGTAAATCAATCACAAAGCGAAGAAAACATCAAAAACACATTAACGAAGGCAATACATCACGGCAACACATGGTCCAGCAGCTAGGTCGCTTTCATAAATTTATACTTATACTTATCTCATTGCTGATTTATTCCGTTCTTTATCTATTAACATTTATTTTCTAGATAATTTACATAGATGCTTGATAGATCACTGAATCTCACAATTTAGTACACTTATTACTCGGACGAGTTTCAACAACAATGTCGTCATCTTCAGTGACGCACAAGCTACAATAATCGAACTATAACTAACCTAACAGTGTTTTACGTCTTGTATGTATGCACAAATAAAATAGGCGTCGCTTCAAACATACACTATAGTAAGGTGTTAACTGCCCATCATTTGTATAATTAACCTAAAATTAACTTCTTAAAACAAAATTACTCAACTTAAGTTGCATTTGAATACACGCGTGTTTTTATATACTTTTTTTTTTTGAAAAGCAACGCCATTGTTAGACGTAAAAACAACACAAACTGTAGTAAATATTTTACGCCAATTGGAGCACCATACTAAACGATAAATACATATGTTTATTGTTGATAAAGTAATCAGCTGTTTGCTCTAATATTTCCATTAACAGATGATTTCAAACTTTAAAGTAATTATTTGTATTTCTAACTTTTATGTTATGTTTTTATTAAAA
>JAGFPH010006916.1:21655-40847 GCA_018207615.1 Philaenus spumarius
AGGATTAACATAACCTCAATATGTTTCTGAAATGAGGCAGGCCTATATTACAAAATTGACTATTAGAATTTATCCATCTTTGCCAAGTTTAACTTTTTTTGACAAAATAAATAGTTAAATCGTGCCCAATTTATTCAAATTCCAAAGTGCTAAAACAGTATAAATTAGCTTGTTTTTTAACAGTAATTAAAAACTATCAAATGAACAGCTGATTTTGGATAATACTCAATCTCAGTTCTATCACAATTATTTCTATTATCGCATATATTATTTCTCAAGACTATTTTTGTCGGTACGCCATAACTTCCTTAATACATCATCAAATTATATGAATGTGACATCATTTTAAAGCTTTCCTTAACCGCTACACCGGAAAAATATACAAAATACAATTATACGAAAAAAAGAGAAATAAAGAATCCGAAAGTAACAGTGATGTAAGATCAAGTAAGTTGTAGGGATATTTTCCTGGCGTTGGCAACACTGATAATAACAATACCCAGCTGGAGAGCTGCTGTTACGCCACTACATTGCTATTTTTAATTAATTGTAAACGTAACACATCTATTCTTTACTTCAGCCCTCACCTTTGCCCATGACGCACTAAATACACACTATACGCACTATACGATACTAAATATGCGGTGTGTACTTTAATTAAGTGGGATTTACTTAAGTTAGAATGCGAATGCTTGCACGGGTCAGCTAGTTCCACTCTATTTCCAACGTGCTAAAACAGTATAAATAATTGGCTTGTTTATAAACAGCTGTTTTGATCGCTTTATTTACTACTAGCTAACACGTACGGCGTTGCCGTGGTGGTTGGTATTTTCAGTCTTTTTAACGTAATTGTAATCTTTTGAAGTGTTCAGTTAGTGAGTGGTATTTGACTTTTATATATATATAGATCTTAAATAATAAAAGCACTATTGTCATAATAATAAAAGATCTGAAATTATGATTTTAGTAACTTTGATCCCCCCAAACCCCTTCTAAAATTTCGAAATTTTCATACCCATTCTTAGAGAGCGCCTAAGGCCCTAGAGAAAGCTACATACCAAATTTCATTCCAATCCGTTCGGGGGTAATTTGAGGATGATCAAAAACGCATTGAAAACGCAAGGAAAATGCAAAAATGCCTATTTCTGGCGTAATTTTGGGAGAATCTCAAACATTTTTTAACAGACTACTTTTAGGCCTTAAACGAACCTAAGTACCAAATTTCAACATTTTCTGCCAATTAGTTCTCGAAAAAGCTGAGAAACGCAAAAAATCGCTAGAAAAACGCGAATATTGGGCGTATCTTTTTGATGTTTTCAAAATCCGTTCTTAGTGCGTGTCTAAAGGTCCAACTGAACATTCATGCCAAAATTTGAACTCATTTGGTTCTGTAGATTTTTAATTCTGCTGATGAATGAATCAGTGCCATTTCGCTTTTATATAGATAGATTTCGTTGTTATTTTGTAACCAACATGGCAACAAATAAGATCCTATGTTAAAATTTTTCATTTTTTAAATTAGATTGTCTCAAAACATTACGTTTTTACACGAAATACAACTATATGGGTGTACTTATAAATCAAAACTACACCTAAATACATAATTTCTTTGAATTCGTTAGAGCCGTTTTCGAGATCCGCGACAGATACAAAGATAGATACAAGAATTAATTGCTCATTTAAAGTAATAGGGTTATTGATGATAAAACGTTGTATTTACATTCATTTGATAACCTCAAAGCAAACGTAATATAGCCAACATTAGTTATATTTTTTAACTACAAGTCATATTTAAAAATTTACAACAGATTATATTATTGATTGAAGTTCTAAACATATTATACAGTTATTCACGTGCCTCACTTTTATAGTAGTTAAACAAGCATTACTAATAATTGGAAATGTTTTCTCTGTGATTTTCAGATCATAATTCTCCTGTTGCAATTGTCCGTCTTATTTTTTCTGCTCTACTTTCTATGGAGTGTACTACTGAATCCTCTATGGAAAATGGTGTCTACTGTCTGCGCTAAGATCTACGTATGCTTTTATTACTTAGTGGAGGTTTTTGTGCAGTGATTTCGTCCGCAAAATATGCTAATCCCATAATGTGTATGGAATAATAAACAATTGACCTTTTATTGTTTCATCAATAATTAATAATGTTTAACATTCATCGGCGTTAAACTTTACGTTTCTGTGGTGGATTAAAAATGTAATAAACTTTGAAAAGTTTTATGTTTTGAGTGGAAGTGTAAATATTTTAAGTGAAAGTTTTTTTGTAAATATACAATCCTGTAGTTGGAAAAATAGTATTACATGGAACATGAGCCCACTGATTGGAGAATTTTATCAATTAATTAACTGGGTACAATACCTGCTTTTACTTTCTCACTATACTATAGTGTAGAGAAAGTATAGTGATCGCAAAAAAAATCGATGTTGAGATTTTTTTGGAGATGTTCACCATAACTCTGGTAAGGAGCCTGTTGGTCCGCGGAAGCTATTTCATTTCACTCCTACCACCCATATCTGGGAGATATTCCCCTATCCGCCACCTGGGGACGCCCTCTGATGGGGTTTCTCAGGCTCTTCTCAGGTAAGGCCTAGTAAGTGGTTTTAAGTCTATGCCTAACCTAAAATTATTGTATGTATGTTGCCGTTAAGACAGGCAAAATAAATTAAACATACACACAATAATGTTAGGTTAGGCCCAGACTGATGAACCACCATTTTATGTTTATTGAATGTATTTACATTCAACTGAATGTATTTCATTTTCATTGAATGGATGGACATTTAAACTGTGTTTTCCATCCGCAATTGAAAGATTAAAATTATGTGTGTATGTTTCCAAAACACATGTTTCTTGAATGTATTTACATTCGTAGCCATAGCAATCAATTTGATAACGCTTTTTCGTTACTCGTATTTTACATTTGTCGTTGCCATAGCAACTAATTAATAACACTTTTTTCGTTAAGGATTACATTTTCTATTTGTAACTCCTATCGCAAGCCACGTTAATTAACTTCGTTCTAAAAATCGAATTTACTTAAAATTGTACCTATATTTTTTAAGTTGTTTCATATTTGGTTCTTTTACTCCCCGCGGGTTCCTCAGTGTTACGCCCGCTTAAGCGGTAAATTCCTCAAACCATTACAGAAAGGACCACCACGAAAAGGACTGTTATTTCACACAGGAAACCTTCAAATCAAACCGCAATAAATACAAATCTCCACCAGATCACGTTCCCAACAACCCTTGCTTGGTAACACTAAAGTAACCTCTTCTTTATAACAGGTAGAAAGCTATTAAAGCGAAAAGCTTGTGCGGAATTTGTAAATAGATTCTATTCTGTCTCGGTGCTCCCACACAAGGTCGAAAACTCAATTTGGGTAGAAAAGCTTTGTTGGAATTACAAAAGTTGTTTGGCGTAGAGACCCTGTAAGGCAGACGTTAAATGGATTTAGTGGATACAAAAACTTTACTTTTCTTTCAACGTGAAAGTCGAAACAGATGACCTGGAAACAATAATGATCTGAACAAGGCAAAAGATACTTAGTACGCTTTCCCCCCGACAATCTGAAAACATAATATAACACAACAAGCTGACCCGTACGGCGTTGCCTGTGGTGGTTGGTATTTTCAGTCTTTTTAACGTAATTGTATTTTTTTAAGTGTTCAATCAGTGAGTGGTATTTGGCTTTTTTATATATAGATCTTAAATAATAAAAGCACTATTGTCATAATAATAAAAGATTTGAAAATGATGATTTTAGTAACTTTGATCCCACCAAATCCCTCCTAAAATTTCGAAATTTTTCATACCCTTTCTTAGTATACCTATGACCCTAGAGGAAGCTACATACCAAATTTCATTTCAATCCGTTCGGTAGTTTTGAAGAAATAGTCATTTAATAACTTTGATCCTCCCAAACCCCCGTAAAATTTCGAATTTTTTGAAACCCTTTCTTAGCGGGCACCTATGGCCCTAGAGGAAGCTACATACCAAATTTCATTCCAATCTGTTCTGTAATTTTGGAGAAATCATGATTTAGTAATTTGTACCAACAAATCCCCCTAAAATTTCTAATTTTTTAAAACCCTTTTTTAGTGTACACTTATGGTCCTAGAGGAGGCTACGGACCAAATTTCATTCCAATCCATTCGGTAGTTTTGAAGAAGTCGTTTTTTAATAACTTTTATCCCCCCCCCCCCACCCCCCCCCAAAACTTCAAATTTTTTCAAACCCTTTCTTAGCGAGCACCTATGGCCCTAGAGGAAGCTACATACCAAATTTCAATTCAATCCGTTGTGTAATTTTTGAGAAATCGTGATGAGTGAGTGAGTGGTATTTTGCTTTTAAATATATATAGATACTTATTCTTTGATGTTGTTCCTCGAGTGTTACTAACTACGGGATCCACCCCTGCTCACTTCGCTCGCTGACCCCATCAGAGACAAATGGCGGAGAACCATGGTGAAGCCAATACAGATAGATTATTGTATACTATTAATAATTGACCTATACATAGCTTATGTAAGGCTAGAGATCTAAATTCAACATTTACATAAAATTGTGTCTTTAGGTAATAAGTAATTTAGGTAAAATTGTGTTTACCTTTGATCAAAATAAGCTTTTTTATTTATGATATGTAATAACAGATGTTTGAAATAATTATAACTCACTAAGCATTTTTCGTAGATTTTTCTTTGTGTTTGTTTTTATTTCCTAAACTTAAGGGTCTGCTCCAGTAAACAAGAAAGCAACTGGAAAACCGCTTTTCACTGTATCCCTATATAAACAGTGAAATTTCTTGCAGCTGAACGCTTTGACATTGCCTCATTTCAAACCATTTTATAAGTCTATTTTTTGTAATTGAGTGTTGAAAAAAACTGAATATTCTTTATAAAATTTCATATCCGGTTTGCAATTATTTTTCATTATTAATTTTCATTGTGTTAGGAAAAAAAATCAAACTTTGTTCTTACAAAATGTCAATTATATAACAAATCAAAAGCATTAAAAAAAATGTAAATTGCAAGACGGATGCGTATTGTGACTGTGCTTAAAATGAGACCTTGCAAACAATTTTATGATAAAAAGTAAACGAAATAAATGGTTTGAAATTTAACATTGCTCTTATGGGATAAAAATCTAAGATGGCCGCTACTACAGCAGACCCTTAACCTAAAAGTCTGTTGAATGTGATTAATAATAATTAACGTCTTATAAATTTGTTTTGGTTGCTATGGTAATAAATCTAAATACTTTCGAAAAACATGTTTTGTTTCTCTTAGCAGCACCTAACCCAAAATTCTGTTGTTTGTTTATTCAAATCAGTTTTTTTGATAAAAAATATTATCAGTTATTACTAGTAAGCCCGTGAAAAATGACAGGCAGAAATTAATTAGGCACATCAGGAATACATCATTTATAAAAATACTATTTAAAAACAACAAACTTTATCTAGACCCACATAACTATTTTAAAGGGAATTTTTAAGAGGTAAATATGTACCACTATAAGGATTATAAAACTGTAGGTCTTTTTGTTAAAACTTGGTATTTATAATACATTTTTATTATATATGAAAACTATGATAAGAATATTACCGTTTTCCCTTTCACTTCATATTAATGTAACCAATGATTTAGAAGTTATTAATATTATAAAGAAGAAATTAAGAATTTGATTATGTTATACGAAGGTGTACGAAAGTTTCCAAAGTTAAAGAAAAGGGAATCTCTTCTTTAATTTTGTATAAAAATATATTTATACATTGACTTTTCACACCAAACCCATTGGAACCTTTTATACACATAATCATGTTGTGTTTTGTTTATAATAAAGGTGTAGGATTAATAATACCCCAAAGCTAAGATGGTAAATAATGTTAAATGTTCAAATCAAATTATTTCGTACATTTTATAACAGCAGTTATAATAAAGTTTAAAAGAACCAGCACGGCTCAGGTCCACACTTTAACAAAAACATAACCTAACAAGTTATAAATAGAAATAATTGCTTCAATGATTGAAATCAGCTGTTAATGGAAATATTGGAGCAAACAGCTGTTTTATCTGTTATTTTATTCAATTGGTTGCTATGGTAATAAATGTAAATACATGTGTTGGTTCTAACCTTTTATATTACTAATATTATAAAGAATTACAATTTGTTTGTATGTAGGGGGGGGGGGGATAATCTCTGGAACTATTGAACCGATAGGCTATAATTTATTTCGATAAAAACCTTTTTTTATTTCAATACTAGGGGAGACCCCTGCGTGCTCAGCATGCCAACCCCCCCCCAGCCCTTCTAAAAACTTATGTTATGTTTTATTTATAATAAAGGTGTAGGATTATTAAATAACCTCAAAACTAAACTGGTAAATAATTTTAAATGTTCAAATCAAATTATTTTTTATATTTTATAACAGCAGTTATAATAATGGTGAAAAGAACCAGCAAGGCTCAGGTGTACACTTTAAAACCATAACCTAAAAGCTAGAAATACAAAAATAATTGCTTCAAACTTTGAAATCAGCTATTAATGGAAATATTTTAGCAAACAGCTATATTATTTTACTTTATTTAATTGGTTGCTATTGTAATAAATATAAATACATGTGTTGGTTTATCATTCTAGGCCCAACTTAACAATTTTTTCCGGATAAATTTACAAATATTGAAATAAAAAAAAGGTTTTTATCGAAATGAATTATAGCCTATGTCGTTGTTCACAAAAACCTATTTAAAAGATAGAAATCCAAATATTATATAATAGTTGTTTGAAGTTTGAAATCAGCTAATAATGGAAATATTATAGGAAAAAGTTGACTACAGCTGTATTATTATAGTCCATAAACATATGTAATGGCGCTTGCATTTTTGTTAAATATTGAGCCTATTTTTTGTTGTTTTTGTGTTTATTAGATGCTACAGTTTTTCAAAAAGTATATAAAACACTCGTGGATTCGAATGGAATATTGTGTCCAAATTTCAAAGCAATCGGTGAGGAACTTTCTGAGATTATCGATTTTGAACAAACGCACATTTACATTTTTATTTATATAGATTTGTAAATTTAGTGGGAAAAAATTCTTAGGTTAGGAACTGACTGATGAACCTGTTGATTTGTAGGTACATATACATTTACCAAGTTGGCAAAACCTTGTTCTTCTTCTCCTTTCCTAAAACAATGGTTGTCTTACGTTGTAAGTTGTAACGTGAAGTGTTGTTATTGAGTAAAAATAAAATGTATTTAAGGTATTTATGATCTATAATTCTTTCTTTTAAGCGACTCTACATAGTTAATTTAACAGAACCAACACATATTTTTTAAATGCATTTACATTCATTACCATAGCCAATTGAATAAAATAATAGATAACACGGCTGTTTGCTCTAATATTTTCATTAAAAGCTGATTTCAAACTTTGAAACAATTATTTGCATTTCTAACTTTTAGGTTATGTTTTATTAAAGTGTAGACGTAAGCCTTGCTGGTTCAGTTCACCTTTATTATACAACAGCTGTTGTAAAATATACAAATAATTTGGTTTGAACATTTGACATTATTTACCATCTTAGCTTTGTGGTTATTATTAATCCAACACATTTATTATAAAGAAAACACAACATGATTATGTGTATAGAAGGTTCCAATGGGGTTGGTGTGCGAAGTCAATGTATAAATATATTTTTATACAAAATTAAAGGAGAGATTCCCATTTGTTTAACTTCGGAAACCTTAATTTCTTCATTATAATATTAACAACTTCTAAATCATTTGTTACATTAATATGCAGTGAAAAGGAGAACAGTAATATTTTTATCATAGTTTTCATATAGAATAAAAATGTATAAAAATACCAAGTTTTAACAAAAAGACCTACAGTTTTATAATCCTTATAATGGTACATGTTTACCTCTTAAAAAGAGCACGCAAGGGTTTCCTTTAGTATTTAATATATTTATTAAAAAAGTATATTGCTTTTCCAAACACTAAATGAGTATTCTCGATCCTTTAAGTTGTTATTTCTATTAATTCTGTTCTGCGATTTCAAATTATTTACACTTTAACCCGAAAGAACCGGAAGCTATTATTAGGACTGTCGATGCAAGATAGCCTCCAATCTGTGCCTTATTTCCGGTTTAACTGATGAGTATATTGGGTTGTAATGAGATTTGCAACATCTGCCATGAACGTAATGTTCTATTAATTTGATTCAACCAGAATTTTATAAATAATTTCTTTGACTCCTACTTCCTGGAAAATTATTTTAAATTTGTTTAATTACTTCAAATTGTGCTATTAACTACCCTCTAGTTCTACTGGGTCTTACTAGTTTCGACACAACCTACATAATTGTCGAAGACGAAAATTCTAGACGATAAACACATAACACAAAACACTATACAACAACGCCGTGGCCAGGCAAACTTTTCGGGGTGGAGGGGGGGGGGTCAGGTCAGGACCGGGGATTTGAATTTAACTGTTTTAACACGTTCACTGCTAAGGACGCACATGTGAGCTTGATACTGAACACAAGAGAAACGGCCGACGCACTGTGCATTGCACGTCAACCCCCTTATTGGGGGTACTTTCAATACACAATACATTGCGTGCTTCGCACGCCAACCCCCGTATTGGGAGTATTTTCAATACACAATACATTGCGTGTTTTGTTAGAGTAAAGTATTTTTGTTGAACCTTTATTGTTTTCTTATTTAAAATAGATGATATCAAGCTCACAAGAGAGTAAAGCTGTATAACCTACTCCATCCATGTGTATTGTACGTTGTAGTTTAATGAAGTAAATCTAAATGTCAGTATGCAGTAATGCACAACGATGTAAAGTATGATGCTGGATCCTCCGTTGTGTTGTCTATTTTATAATTTAATTTGCACTTTTTAAACCTAGTATTAATTTTTACTACTAAATTTCGGGATTTCGGTGGGGGGGGTCTGACCCCCTAACACCTTCCCCCCGTGGCTACGGCATTGCAACGCATCACATAAAAGTATTAACACGTAATGGTCATTTAAAGGGTCGTTAATTAATTAACATGGGGCATAGCTTTCCACTCAAGAACTTGCGGGTCGTCTCAAACACATTGAAGGTTAGTAAATTACATACAATGTTTCAGAATTATTTGTCTGCTAAACAAGCTGTAGAGTATGTGGTCAAATTTATTTCACCTTAGATGTTTGACTATAAGGAATTTCCATAGGAAAAATGAGCCCTTATTTTAAGACCCAAGTTTGGGAGTAGCAAATTAGTAATATATATGTTTTCGAATTCTAGTGGCCACATTTTAAGTCCGATTTGGGCAAATTTGGTACACATGTTGGTTGTCTACATCGCTCGGACGAGTTCGTTAGCCAAACAATTCCAACAACTGGAAGCAGATTTTTTAATGTTTTTTCTAAAAATATAAATGTATAATGTTATACTGCACATTTTGTTTACGCGACCTTACAGGTCGCTTGGTTCCCCCAAAAACGATCAAAACGTAAAATAATATAGAAGTACCCGGTTCAAAGCCATGTGGTGGATTCTACCGCGGAATTGGCGTGCGAAGCACGCAATGCATTGTGTGTTGAAGATACTCCCAATACGGGGGTAGGCATGCGAAGCACGCAATGCATTGTGTGTTGAAAATACTCCCAATATGGGAAATGGTGGGCGAAGCACGCAATGCATTGTGTATTGAAGATACTGATAATACGGGGGTTGGCGTGCAAAGCACGCAATGTATTGTGTATTGAAAATACTCCCAATATGCGGAGTGGCGTGCGAAGCATTTTGAAGCTATTCAGCACCGTCGTGAATAGACCTATTTCCCAAATTGTTGGTTAAAACCCTAAAACATAGGCCTATAAACTTAATTTTGGAAATTTGCTCAACTCACGTCAGCGGTCCAGCTGCGTGGTCGAATTATTGCACCTTTATTCGTTGTAAGATTCTGCGATCAAGTTTTATTCTATCGATAGTGCAAAGTAGTTTATCAGTTGCCGCACTGTGTACATATATTATTACCAACGGACATTATGTTGAAGCTCTTGTTAACTCACCATAATAAGGGAAATAAGATGACGTCGTACCACGGAAATAGCTTACGTGACTTGATATCATTCTGTCAACCCAAGAAGGATAAGGTGATGCCTCTATGGAATACTGATGGTGGGCATAACGTGATGGCTTAAACTATCTATATAAATAAAAATGTAAATGTTTGTTTGTACAAAATCTAAATTCTCGAAAAGTTCTTCACCGATTACTTTGAAATGTTTACACAAATTAAAAAACCCGATTTGTCTGCTATTAAAAAGTTAACTATTTGTGTTTCTTATATTTTTCTGTAAAGTTACTAGCTATTTAAAATTAACCTTTTTAAATGGCCGCCATTTTTAAAGTATATAAAACACCTTCTGGAAGTTTTTAAAAGTATAAAAGGCTGCGTAACAAATATGTACACCAAATTTGAGGTCAATATCTGTTCTATTTGCAAAGATAATAATGAAACTTTTAGATTTTTCTACAAAAATAATTCGACCACTCAGCTGGACCCCTGACGTGAGTTGAGCAAATTTTCAAAATTAAGTTTATATGCCTATGTTTTAGGGTTTCAACCAACAATTTGGGGAATAGGTCTACTCACGAAGGCGTTGAACAGCTGCCTGTGTGTACGCAATATATTAGTAGAATTTGTTTCCTCCTATTGGCCTCGCGAGTTTGCACCACTTGGCTTTGAACCGTGTACTTTTATGGCCTTTTACGTTTTGGTCGATTTTGGGGGAACCAAGCGAGCTATAAGGTCGCGTAAAAAAACAAAATGTGCAGAATAACATCTTACATTTATATCTTTAGAAAAACTCCAAACAATGTTCATTCTCGTAGTAAAAATATCAAAAAATAGTTACTTCCTGTCAAAAAACGTACTTCCGGTTGTTGGATTTTTTTGGCTAACAAACTCGGCCGAGCGACATAGACAACCAACACGTGTACCAAATTTGGACCAAATCGGACTTAAAATGCGGCCGCTAGAGTGCGAACGCATATACATATATAATTTACATATATATGAATTTTAATGACACCATTAAACGTGTTCTGGGGACCATGATCGATGCTCATTTGCTGCTCCCGACCTTGCGTCTCACCATAAGGGCCACTGCAATAGCTCATTTTTCCTATGGAAATTCGCTAATAAATGTAGGATATTATTCTGCACATTTGTTTTTATACGACCTTATAACTCGCTTAGTTCCCCATCGGTAAACCCTAAAACCCTGTTCAAATCCACGTGGTATTTTGCCGTGTGGACATCATCTGATCCGTGGCCAACGGCCGAGTATGCATCTGGTGGCTTAGGTACAAACAAATTCTACTAATATATTTCGTACACACCATGTGCGCCCATACCTATAGACAGAGGGGGGCCACGGCCCCTTCCTAGCTCCCAGGGAAAGGAAAATATGTATAATATTAATTATAGTCAGGCATTTTTATTTAAAGAGATTAGCACTAAAATATGTTTTAAATGTTATGTGCTGTTTGATTTTACATATACTTATTTTATTTTTTATAAGAGTTCAAGCATGAGCTGCAATGCACTGTGTATTGAAAACACTTCCAATACGGGGGTTGACGTGCACTGTAATTCGGCTGCTTCTCATATTCTCATAGTGTTCAGTGTGAAGCTCACATGTGCGTCCTTAGCAGTGAACGTGTTAAACCCCATACCCGGTCTAGCCCCCCCCCCCCCTCCCCTAGAAAATATCATATGGACGCCCATGGTACACACAGAAGCAGCAATTCAGGTGCCTTTATGAGTAGACCAATTTCCTAAACAGTCGGTTGTAACCATAAAACATACAAACTTAATTTTGGAAATTAGCTCAACTCACGTCAGTGGTTCAGTCGGTAGGGCGAATTATTTTTGGTATTAAAATCACCTCGTCAAATATATACCTTTCCTCGTCGAACACTCTGTGTATTTCCATTATCAATAACTTTAAACGATCCGACTGAACAATTCAAATACATTATACTTTTTCAACGCAGAAAACATTTTCAAACAACATAGATTTGTGTAGCAAAGTTACCAGACCCTTATCTCAATATAACAGTGCATCGAGGATGTAATTAAATGTCTAATGTCCCCGCCACTAACTGCGCCGTCGCAGTACAAGTTACACTGAGCGCTAATGTGTTCATATACTTCTTATTGCAGCCTACTAACTTTACTGTTAACTGCGAGATAGTGCTACTGTTAACATCTTAATGAAATTCCTGGCTATAATATGTTGAATTAAGTTATATTTTGTCTGTATACATCGCAGTTGAGAAGTGTAAATTCACATACAAAGGTACAGCTGGACTTTCGTAAGATTAAAATGAATTTAAACAGTAAAATACTAACTCCTTTCCACGGAGAAATAAAGCTCAAAATCCCAAAACAGACGGTTCCCATATCAAAATATGGCTGTCATTAAAATTGCAGAAAATTAATGAAAATCACTATTAATTACTGAAAATGAGTTTTCATGATTTAGAAATTGGGAATAACGCCACCCAACATGCATATATTAGAAAATAATTCATATTATGTGGAAAACGGAATAGATTTTCAAATACAACCACCCTAACATATGTGTATGTTTACTCACGTACGCGCGTTAGAAGTTGTACTTCTTTAGCATTGTAAAAGATAAGATGATAAATATTGTTAAACTAGGAATACCCGTGCAGGGCAAAGCGCCGCATTTTTTATATAATGCATTTTTTTACTTTTTAAAGAACCATCAACTGTGTATTTAATTAATTATTTTTTTGCATTTAACCAATATTTTACCAATAACATTTATAAAAAAAATACATTTTTGGAAAAAAATAACAAATTACACTTCGACTAGTGGCTTGTAGAGGCAGTAGCCCCTATATATAGGCTATATTTCTAGGAGCAATACCTCTTCGTGATGTCCTACCTTTGCGATGTGGTCTTCCAGCGTTATTCATTACAGTAAAAAAGTACATTTGAAATAATTGTATAATGTGTTTAATCATATAGCCTAAGCTTTGATTTTAATTCTCACTTTGAAACAAAAACACAGCTACAATAACAAAACACATAACAAAACTGCACATTCAGGTGTTGTTATGATAGCTGAATTTTCCAATTTATACACAATCACTTGTTTTTAACACTAAAATCACTCGATTTACACCTATATATTCCCATGCTATTTAAATGGGAATTATTATTATTACTATACAATCACCTGTTTTTAACACTAAAATCACCTGATTTACACCTACATATTCCCATGCTATTTAAATGGTAATTATTTTATTTCGTGACACAATTAACAAACAATAATATTTTCCCCCAAAACTTCATGCCCAGACCTCGAAAATGAGACCTCTCCCAGCTTTCTACGACCTACCGTTCGCTCACAATTTCATTTGCAAATTTGGGCTTACGGAATTATATATATAGATAACTGCGACTGAATATAGTTTTACTCTGACTAATCATTCAATATTTCTTGAAAAACTACGTTTGTAGACGTAAAGTCTCCTTCGGGTAGTTTCCCTTGGTTCTGGCCCTCTTTTAAATAGATTTTTATCCCCGCAAAAGATGTTGACCTGCTCAAGGAGATGTAAAGTTGTCCATGAGTAAACACTGGTCTTGGCAAGTATATAGCGATTTTGTTTAAAGATTGTCCTTGAGCTTTGTTAATTGTCATACAAAATGATAATGACAACGGAAATTGATTTCGTTGCATAGTAAAAGGCAATATGGTTTTTGAAGGGCACATTTTTATTCGAGGGATCAGGATATAGTCTCCTTTACTTGCCCCAAATAACTTTACATTGTATTAAATTTGTGAAAGTTTGTGTAACTTGTAGCCTTGTGCCGTTTATTAATCCTTTTTCCGTATTTAAATTCCTCATGAGTAAAACCACTGCTCCCGATTTTAAATTGATTTTGTGTTTTGGTAGACCACTTAATTCTATACTGTTAAGAAATTGTGTGGGATATTGTAGGTGTGCGTCAGTGTTTTCACTCAGGCCCGTATTTATGAACGCAACTTGAGTCGACCTTTAATCAAGTGCTACTTGAGAAACCACACTTGACTTGAAATGGTATTATAAAACGTTCCTTGACCACATCAAAGAGTTAAGGGCGCCTTTGCGTTAAGTAGCCCTTGACAAAATATCTCCATTTGTCAAAGTTGCTCTAAACCTACCTTGACAAATTCTTTTCTAATTAAAGAATCCATATTTCAGTTCGTAGAGGTTAAGCGAGTTTTTAATATCGAAGTCAAATTTATGTATTAATTAAATAGGTAGTTTGTTTTATGACAGATAACATATTTTATTTGTATTCTATTATTTACAATGGACGATTTTGTTGAATACGTGCACTTCGTGGAAGAGTATAGGCCTAGGCCTAATAATTTCCGAGTACCAAAAAGATTCTTAAGAGATCCGGAAAATCCTTTGGAAATGTTTGACGACGAACAATTCTTCAACCGATACAGGTAAATAAATTTCTATTCTGTAAGTATGTTCCTTTCTCTGCCTGTTTTGTAAGCCACAACGAAAAACTTTTGATAAATAGGCAGGCCTATTGTATATAAATCTACAATTTTATTTATCTGCCCTTAATTTATAAACTTTGGTTTGTGGAAGCACGAATGTTAAATTTATTTAAAAATTTTATCAATGGTTAAACCACAAATATCCGTTATATTGACACCGACAATATTTGGCATGTTTTCAAATGGTTTGACTTTGCTTGCAATTTATTTTTGAATTGTTTTATTTTACTGGTTGTTGTACATTTTTTTAAATTAGGCCTATTTAGTTCAGACTTACATTTTATTTTTGTCATGACCCTTTGTTTAATTTTGAAGATATTTTTCACAAAATGCTATTTATTATGGTACTTAAAATCATATTAGTAGCCTAAAATGTTGTAGGCCTAGGTAAATTAATTAATGTGTACATTTTCC
The DNA here is from genome assembly GCA_018207615.1 of Philaenus spumarius. Lineage (NCBI taxonomy): Eukaryota > Metazoa > Arthropoda > Insecta > Hemiptera > Aphrophoridae > Philaenus > Philaenus spumarius. The sequence goes on from JAGFPH010006916.1 coordinate 36,690, forward strand.
TATGTTGTAGTTTCAATTTAATTGTAGGCCTAACTATTTTGTATTACAAAACAGCTTGGAGTAAGTTATTTCTATTTTCATATTTATTCTTTGAGTGCTACTCAAACATTTTATTTCCAATATAGGCTAATAAGACAGGTTGGGTTATTCAATTTTTTATTTTATTTTATTTGATGACATTGTTTAGCCAGTAGGCCTATAAGTAAATTCATTGCTAACCTAACCTGATCGAGTAAGGTAGAAAATTTGTTAATTGAGTAATGCCTATGCCCTATGTCATAAGAGATAGATAGATATTTTTATTTTCCATGTGTAACATACATACATAACTTTATAATCATAAATAAGTAACATTCACTCCAATCTATTATAGGCTACTTTAAAATAGCCATTTCCAACATTAATTATTAAAAGTAGGCTATTCTTTGTTTTGCTATATTAAAGTATGTTGAGCATTTTGTCCTATACAATATTTTAGTTTTGTACATTTAAGACATACATAGTGGATAATGGTAACCTAATATTCTGTCCTAGATTTTCCAAAGGAACATTTGTAAATAATATTTTTCCAATGGTGAAGAATGAGATAGAAAGTGTTACTTTCAGAGGACAGCCACTACCACCTGTACTCAAGGTACTTGCTGTCTTAAGATTTTATGCAACTGGAAACTACCAGGTACATTGTATTTTTCAACTAATGATTTTTTATTCTCATATTATTACATAATTATATCTTAACTCTTCCTATAAGCCTAATACATAACTCTTTCTCTGTAGCAGTAGCTACATATGATTAAATAAATTAAAAACACTATGTAATTTAATAAATATAGGCCTATGTGTTAATTTATTAATAAAATTAAAATAATGAAACACTTACACAATATTTATTACATAATCAGTTTGTTCAAGACGTCTATTAAACTAAACATGAATTGGATTTGTTTTTGTAGATAGACACTGGAGATTCTCACTGCATGAGCCAACCGACTATATGTGTTCTGGTAAAAAATATTTCATTAATCCTGGCTCGTCAATTACCAAAATTTGTTAAATTTCCTGCAACTACTGACATGGCAAGAGTCAAACGTAAATTTTATGGTGTGGCAGGTTTCCCTGGTGTTGTTGGCTGTATTGATTGCACACATGTTCCAATTCAGAACCCATACAGAGAAGGAGGTGAAATTTTTAGGAATAGAAAAGGACACTTTAGCATAAATGTTCAGGTATGATGGATGAAATAAGTTATTGTTTTAAAACAGTATAGTGAGCCTACTTTAGCAAATAAATTAAGTCCAATTATTACAGTAGGCCTATATACTAATTGTTTACAATTGTTTTGATTTTTCAGATAGTAAGTGGACCAAATGGGGAAATTTTTGATCTTGTTGCCAGGTGGCCTGGATCAACTCACGATTCGAGAATTTTTGACAACAGCAGTGTAAAAGTTAAATTCGAACAAAAACATATTCAAGGCATTTTGCTGGGTGATAGTGGATATGCACAAAACCAGTACCTGTTTACACCAGTTTTAAATCCTCAAGGTGCTTCAGAGGAAAGGTACAACCACTGTCAATCAGCAACAAGATGCATTGTGGAGAGACTGTTTGGAATGTGGAAGAGAAGGTTCTCTTGCTTAAAAAGGCAGCTTGCTTATAAGTTGAGCACAACAACGCATATAATATCTGCATGTGCAGTATTACATAATATTGCGGTTATGTGCAGAGAGCAACTACCACCAGTAACACCTGAACAAGACCATTTTGAAAATGATGAACATCAGTCACTTGGTATGCCTAGTGTTTGTAATAACAGGAGAGGGGCTGTTATCAAAAGGGCATTTATTGCTGAACATTTTGGGTGAAAGGAATTGTTCTATTCCATATAGTTAAAAGGTATAAACCAAAGTACGGTAATAAATAATGTTCATACATTATACTTTTTAGTAGTTTTTAATATTATAATTTAAACTAAATTGTTCTACTAAAACAAAAATTATTGTAAATTTTTCTCTAATATTTTGAGTTCTATTTCTCTTTTTCTTCTGTTGTAGGCCATTTCCTCAGCATGAGCCTCGGCTGCATTTTGAATCTCCTGCTCTCTTGCTTCAATTTTTAATTTGAGCTCCTTGACAATTAGCAAATGAATTTCATTGTCATTTGCTATTAAAGCCTTTACTCTTTTAATTCGTTCTTCGCATTCTTCATCAACTCCTCGTTTCCGTTTTCTATTAACTAATCCGCCTTGTTTGAAGGTGTTACAATTAAGAGATGGTGTTTCTGAAACAAATAATAAATGTATTTAAAAATTTAATCTAAAAGCACACACACACACACATATTTATATATATATATATTTCTAATGTTCCTGAATTTATGTCAATATTTACTTTATAATATTATCTAAAGTATTTCCATTTTATAATATGATACATTACAAATTTATCTAAATTCATAATGTAGTAACTTTTCAAGAACACGAGTTATATTCAATATTAATATTTTGCTATTATGCAAAAGATACATACCTGATACTTTTGCAGAATTAGTAGGCCTATCTAGATTATCAACATCCAACTCTTCACACTCATTAGATGAGTTTGGTATAAGGATGCCATCATCTGTCACCAAATAGTGTCCTGCACCCACCTGCAAAATAATTAAATTCTTTAATTAATAATTAATTACTTGAAATAGTATTCTTTTTTCAAAAATATGATATAGGAATATTTTAGTGTTTGTGTACCCAGTAGTAAAATATTGTTAACTTATGAGCAATTTTAACACATGAAGTAAAAACTTTATAAAGAAACTTTTTAACTACAGAAGATTTGAATGACCTGTATGTTTTAGAATGAAAAATATTTGTACATAACTATTTATGATTGTTACTACTACTTCTTAATTGTGTAATATTATTGTATTTATAATTAGCAGTCTATTTGTAAGTTTAAAAAATCAATATTTTTATATTAGCCTATCTATAAACCAAAACCAAATAACACAACAAATGATGTACGTTTTGTAAAAATATAAATGATATTGGTTTAGTTCAATGAAGAGAGCACTATAAAAGTTAAACTTTGATAAGGGATGACTACATTGGTGCATTGGTTTGACTAATGTAACTGATTCAAATTTAAGGTACGACAGGCTGACTGTATTTGTATACTACTATTATGACAAGCAAATGTTATTTCTATGTAGGCCTAATATAATAAATACCAAGTTGGCCTAATTATATTACCTGTGACAGAGCTATTGTATCACTGTCAATGGCTCCTTCAATTTCTGTGGCAAAAGTGCCAACAAAAGCCTCACAAGGGTCATGTTCAGGGAACTTTGGTGCTGGCCCTCCACCTGTACTGAGTACTTCTTTTTTGATCTTTGCCAGTTCTTTCTTTTTTTCGGATTTTAAATTGTCCCAACATTTCCGTAGTTGCTTTGGTGTCCTCTGCAAAGGAAGAAAAAACCATGAGTTTTACCATATCCAATGTAAGCATATAAATGTCTTTTCAAATGACAACTTACTACACAAAGTAGCCTAGGTTTAGTTGTAAATATTGTAATTAGGCCTAGCATAATTATGTAGCATAAAAATGTAGCATAATTATCACAAAAATTAACAGTTTGTTAACCAATAGAGCAGCCTGCATTAGCAAAAACCCTATGATTTGCCAAAATTAGTGAAATAACAAAGAATCAGAGTCTACAAACCAAACAAATGAAGTTATGTTTAGGTAGAGCCTACAAACAATAAATTGTGTAACAATAATTTAAACAAGGTTGCTTCTTATGGTTGCTTCTTATTAATAAATAATTTAAATATAAAACCGGGATCTATTATATACAGAAGTTAAAAAATATCCATATAGACTATCAGTAACAAATCCCCTACTACTAATTATGCCTAGGTTATAAAATTATACTAAAATAGGCCTATGTAAGCAACCATAACCTTCTTAGTTTTTCGATTTAAAACTACAGACATCCTAATCAAATAGAACGAAATAATTTACAACATATAGGTATTAAGATTCAATAGATCTTTTGAGTTAATGCAAAAATAATAATCTAAAACTTAAAAATGCAATGTTTACCTTGTGATGGTTGGCGACAGCATTGTATTCTAGTGCAATATCTTCCCAAGCTTTGTTTT
>JAGFPH010006916.1:40947-62489 GCA_018207615.1 Philaenus spumarius
TTTTAATAAAAACATAACATAAAAGTTAGAAATACAAATAATTACTTCAAAGTTTGAAATCATCTGTTAATGGAAATATTAGAGCAAACAGCTGATTACTTTATCAACAATAAACATATGTATTTATCGTTTAGTATGGTGCTCCAATTGGCGTAAAATATTTACTACAGTTTGTGTTGTTTTTACGTCTAACAATGGCGTTGCTTTTTTAAAAAAAAGTATATAAAAACACGCGTGTATTCAAATGCAACTTAAGTTGAGTAATTTTGTTTGAAGAAGTTAATTTTAGGTTAATTATACAAATGATGGGCAGTTAACACCTTACTATAGTGTATGTTTGAAGCGACGCCTATTTTATTTGTGCATAAATACAAGACGTAAAACACTGTTAGGTTAGTTATAGTTCGATTATTGTAGCTTGTGCGTCACTGAAGATGACGACATTGTTGTTGAAACTCGTCCGAGTAATAAGTGTACTAAATTGTGAGATTCAGTGATCTATCAAGCATCTATGTAAATTATCTAGAAAATAAATGTTAATAGATAAAGAACGGAATAAATCAGCAATGAGATAAGTATAAGTATAAATTTATGAAAGCGACCTAGCTGCTGGACCATGTGTTGCCGTGATGTATTGCCTTCGTTAATGTGTTTTTGATGTTTTCTTCGCTTTGTGATTGATTTACGAGAAATAAATCTATTTACACATTTATTATTTATAGATTTCTGATTGTTAAATATATAAATATGTGATTAGTGCAGATCCCACCTCGTTGCGTGTAAAGGTATAGTGAAAATCCGTACAAAAATGTAATTATGATTCAAACATTTATACTTCAGCTGCACTGCGTTGTTTTTCTACCGAGACACTTTTTGATAAATTTTAAGGGTTACGAATCTAAGACAAATTTATGTCAGAATTCTCGCAATTTTAATTTAAAATAAAAAGTACTAGAAACTGGCACATACCTTCTCACAAACATATTTAAATTATTAAACAGATTCACTATGACTTTATAACTGTAGGAGGGGTAGAAGAGGTGATTTTAAACTATAAGATTAACTAATAAATATTATTATTATTAGCTAGAGAGAAAACTATTCGATCGATTTCGAACAAATTTGCACAAAACACGTCAATTAGGCCTGTATGGATGCACGAAAAAAGTTTTTGAAATTTTTTTTAAAACAAACACCTTTATGAGTAAAAAACCCTCAAACATCAGTTATTATTATTATTAGCTAAACGAGAATTTTTAGAAAGATGCAGTTTTTGCATATGGTAGGGTACATTAATTGAAGGCTGCAAATAAGCCAAACTTTAACAAAATCGTTAGAGCCGTTTTTTTATAACAAAATAATAACTGATTTTTTTGGGGAGTTTTTTGCCAAAAAGGGGGTTGTATTTCAAAATTTGTCAAAACCATTTTTCGTGCATCCATACAGGCCTACTTTACATGTCTGCTGCAAATTTGTTTGAAATCGATTGAATAGTTTTCGCTCTAGCTTTGTATACATACTGACATACAGACAGATATTTTGTAAAAACCACTTTTTTGGACTCAGAGGGTCCCAAAACGGATATTTCCACAAAAATCACAACATCGATTTTTTTTGCAATCACTATACTTTCTCTATACTATAGTATTAGTAAGAAAGTAAAAACTGCCGAGATATTTTTGACATTACCGAACATCGGCGTTTGACACGCAGCTCAAAGTGATTTGAAATTTTAATTAAAAAATGAAGTAAAACTTACTCTGTCACGAACTAGCATTACATAGCGCGTGTTTTACTGGGGAATCTTCCTGATAACTTACGTACGTTTAACATCTTTAAACTTCAGACATTAAGAAAATATATTACGAATTGCTTCTCGACTTGTCAAGGGACGCTACTGAGAATGTCATTGCACCCCATCTACAGTTAGCGAACTTATTTGCCCTCTTCTATTTCCATATCTTACCTCGCTTACTAATATTTTGAATAGTTTACTGCAGTTATAATTTGTTGATCCGGGTTAGGTTTTGGGCCGATATTCACTTGGATTCTTCCGCATGGCACTTCCTACTCAAACCTTTTTTTATTTAAACTTTATTTAATGTATCACAGGACTGAAGTAGATCAGACTTCCTTTTTGTAGCTAAAAAAAATGCCTATGGGGGGCACAATTTTCTTGTAATTTAAATGTAATTTTTAGAATTTTTTGTTATTGAAAATCTGTTCCAATAATGTATGAGATTAAAATTTTGTTCTAGTTTTGAAGCTTTCGGAAAAAGCGCAACACTTATAAGATTTCTGAAATTTTACATATTTATACAAAAGTCGTATGAAAGGGTTCCATTTAACAATTTTACGATGTGAAGTTTTCACGATATTCTCCAAAAAATTTTGGACATTGTTTTTTTAATGCTGTTACTAAACACGTTTTTTCACCTAAAATGTTTTAAAAATCAGTGTTGTTACTTAATTGACAGCAAATATATTTTATTGGCTTCTTTTATATCAATTTGTTTTATATAAAATTATATTTTTTCCAGGAAGGCAAGAAAACTGTTCCAATAACGAACGTATGAGGTATAAATATTTTCGTTTTCTGAACCTTTAGGAAAAACGGAATCCTTATAGAATCACTAGTTTGCATGCCTTCTGAAATATAACATATTTATAAAAAAATCGTTTGAAAGGGCCTCATTTAAGAATTTTTCAAGATATTCTCAAAACCTTTTTGGTTTTTTAAATATAGTTACTAAATAAAAGGTTTCTGAACTTAAAATGTTTTAAAAATCAGTTTTGTTACTTGTGAGATATATTGTGAAGATAAATTCCACACTTTTTCGATTGCCTGTTTCAGTTTATTTTTATTCTTAGGCTTTGCAATACATTTATTTAGGATTTGTTTACACATTTAGGATCAAAAGGATAACAATCATTTTGTTATTAAACACTTCCAGTATTGGTGTACTATTATTTTCTTAACGATGTAACAACTCACAGATTAAACAAGAGGATAATCTATGTTCGTATAACATTCCAGAACGTATTCAAATACATAGATCCCAAGCAACGTGTCTGAGAATACATTAAGCATTCCGTTTCCAAATCAAGTTAACACTGGAAACATGATGTTGCTCTAATGTCACGGATAGAGTGAAACTGTGTTCAAATAAATTATATTATACGGACGCTCGTTTTGAAAAAATTTAGTAAGACTTAACAGTGTAGAACGCGACATTATCTTTTTTTTATTAGTTCTGTAGATAGTACAGACTACACAAGACATGTCATATGGAAATTGAATATCTTCTCTTAAATTACCTCCTCAACAAAACAGCACAACAATAAATTCCTTAAATACTTTAATACAGAATACAAGTATCATTCAATAAAATAAATAATTAAAATCTAATTTACAAATAACTATCTTTTTAAAACACTTAGTAGTCATCAATTAAAATAGTTACACATTATTATTATATCAATTAAAATAGTACACACTATTATTTAAAATAATTCGAGACTTAAAATAATAATTTAAAACTTTTCGAGAATTTAGATTTTGTACAAACAAACATTTACATTTTTATTTATATAGATAGTTTAAGCCATCACGTTATGCCCACCATCAGTATTCCATAGAGGCATCACCTTATCCTTCTTGGGTTGACAGAATGATATCAAGTCACGTAAGCTATTTCCGTGGTACGACGTCATCTTATTTCCCTTATTATGGTGAGTTAACAAGAGCTTCAACATAATGTCCGTTGGTAATAATATATGTACACAGTGCGGCAACTGATAAACTACTTTGCACTATCGATAGAATAAAACTTGATCGCAGAATCTTACAACGAATAAAGGTGCAATAATTCGACCACGCAGCTGGACCGCTGACGTGAGTTGAGCAAATTTCCAAAATTAAGTTTATAGGCCTATGTTTTAAGGTTTCAACCAACAATTTGGGAAACAGATCTAATCACTACAGTGCTGAATAGTTGCAAAATGCTTCGCACGCCATTCCGCATATTGGGAGTATTTCAATACACAATGCATTGCTTGCTTCGCACGCCGAACCCACGGTAGAATCCACCACATGGCTTTGAACCGGATACTTCTATGGTATTTGATGTACTTCTATATATAAACATATATATATATATATATATATATATATATTACTTTTAATGACACCCCAAAACGTGTTCTGGGGACGATGATCGATGCTCATTTGCTACTCCCGACCTTGGGTCTTACCATAAGGGCCACTGCAATAGCACATTTTTCCTATGAATATTCGCTATTATGCAAGTTGCCACCTCATACATACATTTCAACAAATAGACGAACACCTATTTTAAAAATCACAACAATTAACCAACAGCAACCAAACAAACTATAAATCTTTTCTTTTTTTTTTTTTTAATGCATAACTCATGGCAAAAACAGACAATAAACTTAAACAGAACTAATGAAGTAACAGATTTAAATAGAAGAAAACTGCTGCACCCGGAGGCAAAAATAGACCCCGCGACTGAGATCCCCACGTTCAAGAAAATCTAAGGTGCACAAACTCCTCCACTGAGTAAAACGATCCAGCCAACAGAAGCTGTCTAAACCTGCTTTTAAAAATCTTATAATTTTTTTATTTTTAATATATCTGGGAGCTTATTTATCGAACGTCCACCAGCTTGGGAAGGGAGTTTGTTACTGTGTGCTTTTTAGCACGGTACTTACCTGCCACAATTGTGTATGGCTATGTTCTGGACGTGATCACACTTAAACTTTAAATGTAGGACTACTTCAAGTGTATAAATACTTAGAAGTGTATTAACATCGCTTCGGCTGTTAAGCCCATAACGTGTGTGTTACGCTGGAAGTGATGTTTTACGCAAACATAATAAAATTTGGAACACGCAGCGGAACCGCTGTCGTGAGTTGAAACAATTTCCAAAATTGAATTTATATGTTTCTTGGTTTCAAGAAACTCTTTTTGAAATTGGTCCACCCACGAAGGCGCTGAATATATTAGTACATTAAATTACAAGTGAAAAAACATAGACCAAGACCGGGAGTTGAACCCGGGACCTTCACGTTTCCGTCGTGATGCTCTGCCAACTGATGCTCTGAGCTACCCTGATATCTCCAGATATTGGTCGATGTTATCTCACTTGTACGGTTTTACTGCAATTATTGAATTAACAGATTGATTACCTCGTGTATACGACATTGAAAACAATCTCAATTCTTATTTCGCAGCTTACACAGTGGTGTTATTATTAATTTTTTTCCGCTTACACACTTTCTTAGCAAGGGATATTTAATTAAATTACAAGTGAAAAAACATAGACCAAGACCGGGAGTTGAACCCGGGACATTCACGTTTCCGTTGTGATGCTCTGCCAACTGAGCTACCCTGATTCTGCACTCTGGAGATATCAAGGTAGCTCAGTTGGCAGAGCATCACGACGGAAACGTGAAGGTCCCGGGTTCAACTCCCGGTCTTGGTTTTTTCACTTGTAATTTAATTAAATATCCCTTGTTAAGGAAGTGTGCAAGCGGAAAAAAATCAATAGCATATATTAGTACAATTTGTATTTGTATGCACCTCCAGTCCCGTTTCAGGCACTGCTTCGTTCCGCAAGCATCGGAAAAACTCGCTTTCAAAGTTTTCACCTCGACCTTGAGGCTTCGGATTTAGATGCAAAATTAAACAAATAGGCCTAAAGTTTATCTATACTAATATTATAAAGAGTTAAAGTTTTTGTTTGTTTATTTGTTTGTTTGTATGTACGGGGTAATCTCTGGCACTACTGAACCGATTGAAAAAATAGTTTTACTAATAAATAGCTACACAATCCCTGAGTAACATAGGCTATAATTCATTTCGATAAAAACCTTTTTTTATTTAAATATTTGTAAATTTAATCGGAAAAAATTTTTAGGTTAGGTCTAGAATGATAAACCAACACATGTATTTACATTTATTATCATAGCAACCAATTGAATAAAATAACAGATAATATAGCTGTTTGCTCCAATATTTCCATTACAGCTGATTTCAAAATTTAAAGCAATTATTTTTGTATTTCTAGCTTTTAGGTTATTGTTTTAAAGTGTAGACCTGAGCCTTGCTGGTTCTTTTAACCCTTATTATAACTGCTGTTATCAAAGAAAATAAATAATTTGATTTGACCATTTATCATTATTTACCATCTTAGTTTTGAGGTTATTATTAATCGTACACCTTTATTATAAATAAAACATAACATGTTTTTAAAAGGTCCCATTGGGGGTTGGCGTGCGGAGCACGCAGGGGTCTCTCCTAATATTTAATATAATTTTTAAACGTGTAAATTATAGTTTGGCGTTATGTTTACAACTTCAATCGTTATAATTTCTTTTGAAGTAGATTTTTTTTAAATATGAGTTATATAACTAATGAATCCTATAATATACGTTATAATATTTGTCTTGAGGTTATAAACTATTTATAAATACAATATTATATCATCAATATATTTGGTTATACAATTTTAAAGAAGAAATAGGCCTAACTATTCGTCTAACAGCTGATTTCACCCACCATCTGTAATACTTAAAAAAAAACAGTGTAGATTATAGTTTAGGGTTAAGTTTAGGTAGGCCTTAATGTTGTTTGTAAATAGTTTGCTTTTTAAATTGTGTATTTCTAATGTGCATTTAATTAATGAGCCTGTGATTTTTCACGGGGGTTTACTAGTATAAATATGTTTCGTGTGCATCCAGTATTCAATTCAGTCGTTTAAAATCGTCAGTTTAAATTCATCCCCGAGGCTGCGTACTGTAATAATGCAACCGATATTCGACTGGAGTCCAATCTGTGACTTATTTCCTGTTTAACTGTGAACTAAATTGGTTTGTAATTAGATTCACAACATACTGCGCACATATTGAAGACCGGCCAATACGTGCAATTACAAGTCAAGCACTCGGTAACTGTATTAAAAACACTAACTACATACAGGGTGTTCCAAAAATGTGGACTAATTCACATACAGTATTGCATAATTTGTAGTAAAACGTTATAGTAATCATATTTCCTAAAATGGTCAGTTTCCCTCTAGCGACCATTTTGTTTTGTAGTAAATATTTGTTACCTCTAAAACGTTGTAACCGATTTATTTAAAACTGCCTTAACTACGTCAATACCTAGTTCATCTAAATATACAGGGTTTATATTGTCCCAAAATTTCATTAGATCAGGCTTTCTGTAGGTAAAATTATTTAAAATATTTCCCGTACACATAGATCCACAAATGTATTGTTTTCGAATTAACCACCACTTTGTTTTACTAAACATTTAATATCTTATTATTATTTTCGTTTTTTTCCTGGTCTATGTTTTTTCAGTTGTAATTCAGTCAATTCTCTAAAACTTTACAAAATATGTATGAATCAAAAAATTTAACTATTTCATAACAAACAAGAATAATGCTTTTAGTAGTTTTTAGCTGATAATTTTAGGTTATCTTTTGAGCTACGGGAAAAATACAAAAAACGTTTTGTAAATTTTTTTTTGCAAAATTAGCGGTTTTAGAGATAATTATCGTTAAAACATTTAAAGGGGCGCCATTTTTAAAGTATTCAAGAATTGTGACAGGAGATGAAACTTGGGTCAAGTACGTGAATCCTGAGACTAAACATCAGTCAAAGGTGTGGTATCAGACGGCATCGTCACACAAACCAACGAAACCCTGGCAAGAAATTTCCGGCAGAAAGCTCATGGCAAAGGTGCTTTGGGACTCAAAAGGGGTGCTGCTGGTTGAATTCACGGAACGTGGTGCGACAATCAAACGCGGTCTTCTGCATCTGGCGTCATTTTCCTGCACGACAACGCTTGTCCTCACGCTGCTCAGAAAACCAAAGACCTTCTGGGCCAGTTTTAAAGGGATGTTTTTAGGCATCCACCATACATCAGCCCAGATTTGGCTCCCAGCGACTTCCACCTCTTTATGCATATGAAGAAATGGCTTGGCTCCCAGCGGTTTGAGAATGAAGAGCTCAAAGATGCAGTCACCGGATGGCTCAAGGCACAGGTGGGAGATTTTTTTGCAGAAGGAATTTCAAAGTTAGTTAATAGGTATGATAAGTGCTTAAATGTTCATGGAAACTATGTTGAAAAGTAAAGGAAAGTCGTAGTCTCAAGATGTATACAATAAAAGTTTTGTATTTACTTCTGTGTTTTATTTATAAAAAACGGGGGTTACTTTCCAAACAGCCCTCTTAAATAAGAAAATAAATACCAATAAACATAGGTCCGGAAATGCTTAGTTTTCAAACTATACACGATTTTTTTACTTAATATTTAGGAATATCTTTTTGGAAATAGAAAAGATATTGACCTTAAATTCGGTGTACATATTTTTAAGTAACCTTTTACTTTTGTACACAAAAAAAAACTAGGAATTTTTAATGCCTACCTGCTTAATGGTTCTCCTATGAATCACCAACTAGCCCTTGTGCTACAAAATCATATTTTTATAACTTTACTTAATTTTTAATATAATTACTGAACTCTAAATATTATTCCTCACAAAATGAGTCCAAACACGGTACAATTGTGACAACTCTAAGCGGTTTTACGGTCAGTAGGTTACAAAATCATAAATTTGGCTACTTATAAATTGCTATTGACATTTTATTTGAATTAGCAAGATCACAATAACATACATAACTACAGTAATTCCAGAAGTGATTTCATAAATATGCAAAATACAAAGAACTAAACAATCAGAATAAATATAACAGTAAACTTTACTAAGAGTAAAATAAAAATAATTACAAATTCATTTTGCAATATTACTGTAACATAACTAATAAATCAATAAAATAATATAAGAAAACTAACACAAGCATATTTACATAGCAATATCGAAAGTAAAGGGAGAGGAGGCTTCTTAAAGTTCCAATGTGTGTCATAAATAAATCAGAGTCAATGTAACAAGGTACATAAACTAAGGGTAAAATTATCACAAGCATATATACTCCGCTATCCAATGTTAAGCCAAAAAAACTATTTTAATGAAAATGTAACTTTACTATGCCAATACGGAAGTTAATTTAACATGAAGTTAAATAAATCTTCAAACAAGACGGTAGTAAACGAAAATGACATAAACAATAGCCCTGTCCTATTAAGAAATTGAAAAATTTAAATACAGATGAAAGACGCAACAGAGGAATTTTGAAGAAATGTGTACGTTGGAAATTTTAGAAGACACTTAAGAGGCCTTCTTAACCCTCTAACTGTCAGACCACTCAAATTGAGTGGTCTCAACGCCCTGCCATAGTGAATTGTGTAGTCTGTGACAAATCAACTTGTATTGAATATTTCACCCACTAAAAATCATCCAATCGCAATAAATCTAAAACCGTTTGAAAGGAAATGATTTAAACTTTAATTTTTGTATTTACAAGTTTTTTCTAAAACGTCTATTTACATACGTAATCACCGTTGCAGTTTATTAGTTTTGTACAACTCAGTTGACGCGTGGATTTTGTCCCAAAACTAACGAAATAAGGCATCTTTCCTCTCTGTCTACAGCTCGCCCAGTTCTTTGTCTGACTTAAATCTATATACCGTTGGATCTGTTACAATTCCCTCTAAATAAAGTTACCAGCCAATCAAAATTCCGTCAAATATATCTATAGTTAAGGGACGTTTTGTAGACCCTTGCATTGGTTACGTTTCCAACCAATAAACAGCCTTATTTATAACACGTGAAAGACGGGTGATATCATTCTAGTTTTAGAAATCTTTTGCTAAATTTTTGTAGAGAATGATTCAAACTAACATTTAGTTTGAAACAAATATGGGTTATTAGACAGGTTTGTTGTGTAGGACTGTGGGAAAGTCTGTGTTTTCACGGTCTCAAACCAAGTTTGAAATTTGAACCTAACGGGCGTTTTTAACATGCAATATATAGGCCGTTTACGTGCGCTTCTTTGTATGTGTAGCAAGGATGGCAAGTTCAGACATTATTTTTCCTCACTTTTGTTATTCAAGTAGAGATTATTCAAACACTTTTGTGAACTAAGAAAAGACATGTATACAGTTCTTTTCTTTGATTTATTCTCTACACTTTATTATAATAATATTTCATTTTTGGGAAAAGCAAATATTCCTAAATAAACGGTATCAGTTAACTGACACAAACTTTCTCCCAACTTACTGTAGTCAAAATAATATTGTTTTTAATCATTTTATTTACTACTTTTTAGAACAAAACAAAAAAATAATATTCTACCTACGTCAATCGTATAAAAAAGTTATTGTCCCAGGCGGGATTCGATCGCGCGACCTTTGAATTACTGGCCGTCCTCGCTACCGTTGTGCTACCCCGTGCGGCCGTCGCCGTGATGCTAGATTGACAACATAAACTTGTTTATTTTTTAACATTTCCCCATAATTATGAAACGCCGAAGTTTTGATAAAAGCGGGTGGTGTCATTTTGTTTGGCATCTTAAGCACTATAAATAATGAAAATTTGATCAAAATCGTTAGAGCCGTTTTTGAGAAATTTGCATTTTTGTCGTTTTTTATTGGTTTTTAGGGGTAAATTACCCTTGAAAATTAAAAATTCCAAAAAATGAAAAAAACGCCTGGAGATATTAGGGTTTAGTACCTACATACCAAATTTCATGAAAATCGGACCAATAGTGTCCCCTCTGGTCGTGTATACATACTGACACACTGACAGACAGACACCACGTTAAAAACACTTTTTTGGGTTCAGGGAGCACCAAAACAAAAAATTCCACTAAAAATATTTTTGGGTTCAGGGAGCACCAACACAGATAATTGCACTAAACAATTTTTGGGGGTTCTGGGAGCACCAAAACAGATAATTCAACTGAAAATTCAAATTCGAACATTTTTACGAAAACAATACTTTCTCCATATACTACGTATAGGGTGGAGAAAGTAAAAACGTTTGAAAGGAGGCCTAGTTTTGTTAGCACCCTTGTAGTTGAAACATAAAACTGTTGTTTTCAAAATAAGAATTTTGAAATTGATAAATGTTTTTATACAGTTCTATTTAGAACTAAATAACAAAACTTTTTTACGCTTATGAAAAAATTACAAACAATTTTTAGTACTTGTTATGTTGGCCTAAAGTTGAACATTTTCCTTTTGTTACTGAACAGTTTTTGTTTCTTGAGCTAATAACTTTTAAAATTTTACAACAATAAATTTGTTAATTGCATATATGAATTCTTTAAACGTTTCCCTACAATAAAGCCACGCAACACTTTTGGGTTGGGATAGAATTACTATATTTGGTGATTTTTAAAAATTTGCTTGCACACACATCGAAATGGCTTGGAGTTGCAAAAACTTAACATTGACAGTTCTAGGGTTAACATAGGATGGCTATGTAAATATGCTTGTGTTAGTTTTATAATATTATATATTGATTTATTAGTTATTATACAGTAACATTGCAAAATGAATTTGTAATTATTTTTGTTTTACTCTTAGTATACGTGCACTGTTATACTGATTCTAATTAAGTTTCTTTGTGTTTTGCAAACGTTTGAAATCACTACTAGAATTACTGTAATTATATATGTTATTGTGATCATGTTAGTTCAAATAAAATGTCAATAACCATTTTTAAGTAGTCAAATTTATGATTTTGTAACCTACTGACCGTAAAACCGCTTAGAGTTGTCGCAATTGTACCGTGTTTTTACTCAATTTGCGAGGAATAATATTTAGAGTTCAATAATTAGATTCAAAATTAAGTAAAGTTAACGGTTAGAAAAATGTGATTTTGTAGCACAAGGGCTAGTTGGTGATTCATAGGAGAACCATTAAGCAGGTAGGCCGTGTGAGTGTGTCTGCGCGTGTGGGAGCGAGGGCCGATTTTATGACTTAGAGCGCATGGCTGTATGTACGGTTGAGTAATTTCTTTGTGTTTCACGCGCGGCAATAGCTTTACAAAACGATGATTACATATGTAAATATACGTTTTATAAAACATTTTTAAATACAAAAATTAAAGTTTGAAACATTACCTTTCCAATGGTTTTTATCTTGTTGACATTGGAAGATTTTTAGTGGGTGAAATATTCTATACAATCACGACTTACAAATAAGTTGTAGCGGCACGGAGTGACTACACAGGTGTGTAGTCTGCTGCTTATTTGAGGGTTAATAACATGAAAATATTACGAAGCCGTAAATAAACACAATCGAGGGCTCAGCACGCTTGGACAAACTTTAATGCTGAACAGTTGATTTGATCAAATTAAATAGTGTACAGCTAAGCATTATATTATTCACAGTTCAAATACGGAATTTCAAAATATACCCTCCATTAAATACGGACTTCCGCTCCAGTTCAATCGTACACTAACACTTGAAGTTCTAAAGCCGACTGAAGTAATCTACAGCAGCAGCTGCTTCTAAAAACATCGTCTCTTGGTTGAACTCTTGCAGTGGAATAACGCAGTCACGCAGCTGGGCCTCTGATGGCAGTTGACGAATTTCCAAACTTGGGTTAATATGTTTTAAGATTTTAACCAACTATTTGGAAAATTAGTCTACTCACGAAGTCTCTGAATAGCTGATTATGTGTATGAAATATATTAGTAGAACTTGCTTACATCTCAGCCTCTAGACCCTGCTCACCTCGACCTTGCGGCTTCGGATTATGCACTGATTCACTTAGCTATTACTTAGCTATTCACTTGACGCGCTACTACTTGATTTAACCCTTAATTATTACTACGGACCGTCTATTCGACCGCGCGGGAAATTTCAACAGGGATTTCTCCCTCGCCTTGGAACACTGTATCCCGCACTTCACAGTACCTTCCTGACCTTGGGTGGTCAGTTGAGCAGTGGAATCGCACGAGTGAAATCGAAGCCGCTTTGTGAGTTATCGATCTGTTGCGGTCTGAGAAACGTTCCGTAGTTATTATACGTACAAAATTGATCCATTGAAATAAGAACATGTGCATGTTTACAGTTGAAAAATATGTTGCCCTTGTTACTCAACATATGGCACTCAACAATAACAGATATGTTGGTTTCCTTAAATAATTCAAACATAATTTTCATTTAAAAATTTGTATAATATATATTGCATGTTTTACAGTACAAAATTTAAAAAACCCAAAAATTATACAAAAACGAAATTAGATTTTTTTTTCTTATTATGTTATTAAAACAAAGTTAAAACAAGTTTGGAGTGTGAATGCTACTTAAATATATTTTTTTTAAGTAACCACGCATGTTTAGACAAAGCGGTCTGACAGACCCCTCCGTAGTAGTTATGGGACAAAAGACGTCAGTATTAGTCAAGGGTTAACTACATCGGCTCCTATTCACTACCACATTGAATTACGAATATCCTTGTCTCAGTGTTTAGTTCAAAATCCAAATTTCTTCATTTCTATAACGTACCTCATGCAAACCCCATTATGAAGTTTAAACTACAAAATGCTATATTAGTTTTATTCTAACGTTTATTGCTGTATTGCTGTGCTATTTCAATTCTAGCAAATTGTTAAAATAGTTTTCTGAAAACAAATTTTTGTATATTCTCCCAAATAAAATAATATACTCTCCAAATAATTTGCTACAGTGTTATACGTCAGAATTTAACAACTAAATATAGTATATTTCTAAAATTATTTTATATATACCTTGTTTGCGTCTTGCAACTTTTTTCGGTAGTAAGTACTACGCGCGTTTCAGAAACACGTTCCCATCTTCAGGTATTTATGAAATTATTTACTCACATGTGAGCACGTTATAAGGAAACACATACACACAATTCAAACACGAATTATTGTACTTAAGATAACACATTTTTTTTAACAAAAAACAAAATTAAATAACAAATATATAATAATATTATAAATATACTAAACTAGCTGACCCGTACGGCGTTGCCCATGGTGGTTGGTATTTTCAGTCTTTTTAACGTAATTGTATTCTTTTTAAGTGTTCAGTCAGTGAGTGGTATTTGGCTTTTATATATATAGATCTTAAATAATAAAAGCACTACTGTCATAATAATATAAGATCTGAAATTATGATTTTATTAACTTTAATCGCCCCAAACCCCTCCTAAACTTTCGAAATTTTTCATACTCTTTCTTAGTGAGCACTTATGGCCCTAGAGGAAGCTACATACCAAATTTCATTCCAATCCGTTCTGTAGTTTTGAAGAAATCATGATTTAATAACTTTGATCCCCCCCAAACACCCCTAAAATTTCGAATTTTTTGAAACCCTTTCCTAGCGAGCGCCTATGGCCCTAGAGGAAGCTACATACCAAATTGCATTCCAATCTGTTTGGTAATTTTGGATAAATCGTGATTTAGTAATTTTTACCCCCAAAACACCCTAAAATTTCCAATTTTTTAAAACCCTGTTTTAGTGAACACTTATGGCCCTAGAGGAAGCTACATACCAAATTTCATTTCAATCGGTTCGGTAGTTTTTGAGAAATCGTGATGAGTGAGTCAGTGAGTGAGTGAGTGTGTGGTATTTCGCTTTCATATATGAATCAGAATTTAGATCATGATAGATATTACAGCACCAATAATGCTCTGATGTTTTCTGTAAACCGAAGTTAGTGCTTATTTTTCTCAATCCTTGATTCATTTTGATAACAAATTTTGAATTTAAAGATTTTTCTTAAAGTTTGCATTTTATTATTCAGTTATTTCTGTACAATATTCAATCATTTACATTACTAAAATAAACAGCTCTTCCATCAAAACAAATGTAAAGAAAACAACTATTTTTTCCATTAATACAAATTATTCTTGAAAATATAAATATCAATAAAAAAATATATTCCTAATTACTAGTTTAAATTAGTTTTATGTGGTTGATGTTTTCATGCGGGCTACTAGCGTTAGATCTCCGTTTCAATAGCATGGACAATGCCTGCCCAAGCTATCAACTAAACTGTAAACGGACAATAGCAGAGGAAAAACTCTCTTATCAGAACCCACTTGGATTTTAACCGAGTACTTTTGTTTTATTTTACGTTTTGATTGATTTTTGGCGAACCAGGTGGGCTATAAGGTAGCACAAAAAACAAAGTGTGCAGAATAATCTATTACATTTATTATTTTAGATAAAACCAGAAAAATGTCATTCTAATACGAAAATACTCTAAAAATTTACTACTGGTGAAAAAGACTTGCTTCCGGTTGTTATAGTTTTTTGGCTAACAAACTTAGAGCCTTAAAAAATCATCGTATGTACCGAATTTGGACCAAATCGGACGTAAAATGCGGCCGTTAGAGTACGAACATATATACTTATAAAAATAAAATTT
The DNA here is from genome assembly GCA_018207615.1 of Philaenus spumarius. Lineage (NCBI taxonomy): Eukaryota > Metazoa > Arthropoda > Insecta > Hemiptera > Aphrophoridae > Philaenus > Philaenus spumarius. The sequence goes on from JAGFPH010006916.1 coordinate 56,295, forward strand.
TAAATGGTACCCACAACGTGTTCTGTGGACCATGATCAGTGCTCATTGACAACTCCCGACATTAGGTCTCAACACAAGAGTCGCTGCAATAGCTCATTGTTTATTCAGAAATTCGATGGTAATATTTGTATCTTTATTTGTGTATTCTGTCTAAGAAAATTCGCTAATAAATGGCTTCAGGTAAAAATGGGTAGATTTTCACAAACGAAATTTTAGGAAAAGGAGGAGTTATATACACATTTGTGTCATCGGAAAATAAAAGTAAACAATTGATAGTTTTTTATTAAAGCAGGGATTTCTTAATTCCAGTAACGAGATTTAACTAGGAAGCAATATTAATAGCACATCTAAATAAACGGTACCAGATAACTGCCACATACTTTCTCCCAGTTGAAACTTTATACATTCCCAAGAGTAGCATAGGATTTATTTATTTACAATTGCAATAGTAGGACATACCATGGAAAATATTAGATGCATCCATATTATATTATTATTATTATTAAAACTATTAGATCGATTTAGAACAAATTTGCACCAAACATGTCAATTAGGACTGTATAGATGCACGAAAAAAGGTTTTGAAAATATTTAAAAACAACCCAATTTTTGGCCAAAAACCCCCAAAAATAAGTTGTTATTATTATTAGTATTATTATTATTACCTAAACGAGAATTATTAGAAAGTTGCTGTTTTGTTGCAAATGGTAGGGTACATTAAGGGCTACAAATAAGCCAAATTGATCAAAATCGTTAAAGCCGTTTCTGATAAATTTGGATTTTTCTCGTTTTTTGCCATTTTTGAGGGAAAAACCACTTAAAAATCGAAAAATGCCTGTAGATGAATATTCTGTTCTGATATCAGAGATGGAATGAGAACTACACCTACATACCAAATTTCATCAAAATCGGACCGTTGGTGTGGTCTCCAGCTATGTACACATCCTAACAGACACACAGACACACAAACACACAGACACATGGACAGACATCACAAAAAAAACACTTTTTGGGGTTCAAGGAGCACCAAAACCAATAATTCCACTAAAAATATATTTGGGTTCAGGGAGCACCAACACGGATAATTCCCTAAAAATTCAAATTCGAAAATGTATACGAAAACAATACTTTCTTCATATACTACGTATAGGGGGGAGAAAGTAAAAATCATTACCTACGAATAGAACATCTGTTACCATCAAGTTTACTTAATTGATTACACGAAGCCAGAGAAATATTTTATTAAAACAATTAAGCTCCGTAAACTTATATTCTGAACTGAAATTAACTTAATTTATAACCTGTTAACGAATGAAAAACACGGGTTTCTACGTCATTAGTGCCTGGGTTAATGACGCCTTGGGGTACTGACTAAATGGTGCTAATTGCAGCAGCTTGATTGTGTGTCCCTTGAAGGAGAGGCTGCGTGGATCAACGTTTGTAGAAACTACAGTGGTATGAAATTTTATTTTGACTGAATTATTTGATATACTATTGGGATTAACTCTCTGCTCGCTTCCTTCGTCAACACCCACGGCGAAGCAAATGCAAACAAATTATTGCATAGTGTGATATTTTCACCGAAAAGACGATTGGTTAGGACAGAGGCACTTGATTAGAGGTAAGTTGGAGTATCAGTGACCTGGATACTGACGGAATTTCGTTATATAATACAAAGATAGTTTAGGCGTTTTAAGTAGTAATAACAGAACAGAGAGGGACGTCAGACACTTCTAAATAGAATGTTGCTCAAGATATGTAAAAAGTAAGATAAAAGTCTAGGGTATGATTTGTCTAGATTAATATAGTTAATATAAAAAGACAAAATAAACAGCGTTTTATAGAATTACCGAGGTTATCTACATGGCATGAATTTTAATTAAAACTAGGGGAAACCTCAGCGTGCTCCGCAGGTCAACCGTTGGAACCTTTTATACACATAATCATGTTATGTTTTCTTTATAATAAAGTTGTAGGATTATTAATAACACCTAAGCTAAGATGGTAAATAATGTTAAATGTTCAAATGAAATTTAATTAGCCTATTTCGTATATTTTATAACAGCAGTTATAATAAAGGTTAAAAGAACCAGCAAGGCTCAGGTATACACTTTAAAAACCTAACCTAAAAGTTAGAAAAATACAAAAATAATTGCTTCAAATTTTGTAATTTGCTGTTAGTGGAAATATTGGAACAAACAACTGTTTTATCTGTTATTTTATTCAATTGGTTGCTATGGTAATAAATGTAAATACATTTGTTGATTCATCAGTCTAGGCCTAACCTAACATTTTTCCGACTAAATTTACAAATATTTAAATAAAAAATGTTTTTATCAAAATGAACTATAGCCTATGTTACTCTGGGATAGTGTAGCTTTTTACTAGTACAAAACTATTCTTTCAATCGGTTCAGTAGTTCCAGAGATTACTAATGATTTTCTATAAGCCTGCTTCCTTTTGCTACAAAAGCCACGATGGCCGTGGTTGTTAAGGCGTGAAAGCTTTATCAATCGGCATGGCAGCCATCGATGGAAAAGTTCCGGTTTCAACTCCCATTGACCCCGAATAATTTTCTAAATGGTTTCTTAACAGACGTCATTGGCTGTGATTCGGATTCTACGTAAAACTGTAGGTCCCGTCTTCATTAGCCTTAAAGTGCAAAACAGCAGGACGTTAAACAAAAAAAACCTTTCGCTACAATTGTCTGTTCTTAGATGCACAATCACGTATTTTAATAATCACCTGGTTAGGGAAACTTAAAATGATGATAATATACGTTTTAAAAAGTTGTTTTATTACATTATACATGAAATTATTTCAAAAATGTAAGTAAATTGTGCAAATATAGAACGATTGATATTTGATTTAAAACTAACCGCGTGTAAAACGGGTCGGTGGAAACCTCAAGTGAACTTTTTAAAAAGTGCATATTTGAAATTTTACCCATGTTAAATTGCCATAAGAAAACTTTTAATCTCGTTTTTTGAAATGGTTACTGACCAGAAACCAATATCTAAGGTAAAATGTGCAAATAAGGGGTTCATTTGACACCACCTGCGTGTAAATCGGTCAAGTGAAAGTTTCACCCGTTCTTCCGGAAGATTTTTAATTTTGTGTTTTAATATATAGGATAGTATAAACCCATTTTACGCCAATACGTTACTCATGACTCTAGGACGAAAGTAAATATTACAAATTAGGTTTGAGGTGTATTTCGCATCAAATATTTTACCCAATAAATACAAATAATATATTAATAACCTTTGAGCTTGACGAGTGAGAAGGAATTATTTTAAAGTAATAATAACAATACACTAATTCTCACACACATACGTTTATTAATTGATCATTATTGTTATTATTATGTTTAAAAAAAATAATCTAAATGCAATTTATTGTGTTTTTTTATTTTTTTATTTCCTGTATATAACTTAAATATAATATTTCCCAAGTATCAGGACTCTAGTTTTATGGCAAACGTACAAATAATTATTTATATATAGTTTAAGTTTTCCCATTTCAGCCCTTAAACTCACAATTAATCGAAGAGCTAATTGTTTTTCTTTCTACCAAATAAAAATATCATGATTTTTCAGCTCTAGTTTGTAGGAAGTCAGCAGAATTTACATTTATTTTATAGGGGTAGGTTACCTCTTTTAACCCCTTAGATGGTAGTGACTGAAAAAAGGGTTTATGTTGTCTGCGTAATGTTTATGCCATAAATGTAAAAATTTTCAGCTCTCTTGCTTCAATGACGGAAAAATAAAGAATATTTATGTTTTCAAGGGTTGGTATTCCGGTTTCCATTACAAGACTCAAATAATCAAAATGCAAGGGATATAATTTTGTTATTTATCACATAAGAATCAATTGGGCAAAATTTCATCTCTCGACTTTCACAGAAATTAAATGTATTCTGTTCTGGGGTGATAACCATATTTTAACCCCTGTTACGAATTGATAGGGTGTGTAATAAAATATATATATTAGTTATATTCAGTATTAGAGTTAGTATGTTTAGTGTAAAGCTATTACTTTGCGTAAGACAGATGGAGGTAAACAAGGAAGCATAATAAGGAAGGATGGTGGAAGTGTTGTTGTGTTGCATGTAGGAACAGTGTAGTTTGTCAATACGGAAGTTAGATGGGTTATTATATAAGCATAACCCTAATCTAGATTCGAGGCCAGTCTGTTAAAGTGTGGTGCTGGAATCTAGGCCAGTTAGCTAGGGACGTTTGGCCGGGACTTGGCCAAGTATTGTGAAGCGAAGGGTTGGAAGCTGAGCAGCAAGAGACAGGTCAACACTTCGAGAAGCCTACGCGAGGTTGAAGGACGAAACCGGTTCTGCAGTAGAACGAGATTTGAGTGAATAAACAGAATGCTTTGTCACCATTATCACATTGAGTTTGGAGTCAAAAGTAATGGAAGTAAATTCAGTAGCTCTGTTTACTGAGTTCATGATCCAGTCTGTCCTACGAACGTAATATCTAGTAAAGGAAATGTACGTTCGTAGCATAAGTAAAGGCTAATGAATCAAACCATATGTACCTGTATAATTGCAAGGGCGTGCGAATAAAGCTATGTTAAAATAAGTATTGCCACTAAACCACTGGATTGCATTATTATTGAACTGTTCCTAGACAAATTAGAGTTTGAACCCGGGTAATAAGGGTAGTAATATTTTGACCCCTAATACCCCTTAAATGTAATTAATCGATTTTTTTCTGGCTAAAAACTCCCGGCACTAATAAGAGCAAACTGTTAATTTTTCAGTTGAAATCGGTCGAGTAGTTTTTGAGCCTATATATAGATAGCAGATGTTTCCAACAATACATTTAAATTTGTACAAGTTTTTGATCGAACTTTCGATTTATTTTCAAAGTTTGGGTGATTGACTTTTATTGATATTGTTTTTGTTGTAACACTGCTAAAACTGCTGTTGTAGAGTTTGGAATTACTTGTCTCTAGTGGGTTGTTTTTGTTCATTCACGTTGTTATTGTGAAATGCGGGAACATTTATTTCAGCATGTCTAAGAAACAGTAGACGGATTTTTGTTTGTGCTTTATTCTATTCAACAAATAACATACAAATTTGTCAATGAAGGATTTTGTAAGTGTAACAGTTATGAATTTATTCGATTTCTCGACTTTGCTCTTGTTAACAATATAAAATAACTTTTTAGAAGCTTTTCAAGGAAATCTATCTGCAAAAATTAAAAGTTTGGTGGGTTTAAAAAACGTTTGATTAATTTTATAGCCTCAAAGATGGAAAGTTACATTTTAAAAGTTTCAGTAAATTTATTAAGTTTGCTATACATCAAAGGTTTAAAAAATATACTTTAAAAACCGACTTAATGGTCGGCTCTAGCTGTTGTCCATGTTGGCTGACACTCCAAACACCAATGTTATATTAAAATCCAATTTTTTCCTTTATTTTTGATCGGATAACTATGAACGATATGTCATTTTAAAACTATGGCTAATATGCATCCAAATGGCTTTTCCAGAACTAAGAAAAACATTTGTTTAATATTTATTAACAATATAAAACATTGATTTTGAATATTTTTTTACGTTGTCACTATTGATTGTAGCGTAAAATTACCAAGCCATTTGGATGAAGAATTTCGTCCCTAAGAGTTTTTTTTTTTTTAAACGCTATTTAAACAATTGCGGGTTTTAAATGGATTTAGGCTGAGCAATATCCGCGTAACCTACCGCCGCTATAGGGTGAATTTTAACATATTTTTACGTTGACACTATTAATTGTAGCGAAAAATTACCAAGCCATTCGGATAAAGAATTTTGTCCCCAAGAGTTAAACGCTTGAGTTTTGGTAATTTTTTTTTAACGCTATTTGAACAATTGCGGGTTTTAAATGGATTTAGGCTGAGCAATGTCAGCCTAACCTACCGCCGCTATAGGGTGATTTTTAATATTTTTTTACGTTGTCACTATTAATTGTAGCGAAAAATTACCAAGCCATTCGGATGAAGAATGTTGTCCCCAAGAGTTTGGTGTTTTTTTTAAACGCTATTTAATCAATCGCGGGTTTTAAATGGATTTAGGCTGAACAATGTCCGCTTAACCTACCGCCGCTATAGGGTGATTTTGAATATTTTTTTTACTTTGTCACTATTAATTGTAGCGAAAAATTACCAAGCTATTCGGATGAAGACTTTCGACCACAAG
>JAGFPH010006917.1:31723-43890 GCA_018207615.1 Philaenus spumarius
TATATGTATTTAAAGTTTATCAGAAATAATGGAGATGTACTATTACACCATTTGGTGGTTTTGGAGAAATCGTGATTTAGTAACTTTGACCCCCAAACCCCCCCCTAAGATTTCAAATCTTTTGAAACCCTTTCTTAGTGAGCACCTATGACCCTAGAGGAAGCTACATACCTATTTTCGTTCCAATCCGTTCAGTAGTTTTTGAGAAATCTTGATTTAGTAACTTTGACCTCCAAACCCCCCCCCCTAAGATTTCGAATTTTTTGAAACCCTTTCTTAGTGAGCTCCTAGGCATATATTACATATCTTATTTTGGTTTATGTTTTTGCCTGTTTTATGAAATGAGATTAACTGCAACCAGCCTTAGTTTTTGTAATTTGAACAGCAACAAACATTTTTCGAAAAAATCCTCTAGAATTTATTCTGTTTTGTTTTCACCTCTATTATTTTGGATGGGTTTGCACATCCTTCCTTATCGTCTAATGCTAGTGAATCGATTTTTGCATACACCTTTTCCAACCATACAAATTCTACAACACCTTGTTCGACCGGGCCCCACATCAAATCTCTCCGTACATCTTTCACCACTACTTCCATGATTGTATGTTGAATCTAACCAATCACCAATCAAGTAACACAGTTCAATTGATAACTAAAAGATTATGTAAGAATTCGAAGAACGCAATGTCAGTTGACTAGCTTCAATCATCGATGGCTTCAATCGAGTTAAGATTGCAAATGAGAGAAAATAACTATTACGTTACTATGGAAATTTAATTTAGTGAATGACTAATAAAGAAATAATTACATTGTTGGAAGTTAACACATAAAAACATACAAAATATAACTAACTGTGTAGGCCTATAATATTATACTGTATTTAGCTGTTTTTAAAACGGTTCACCAACTGACCGGGTTTCTAAGACCTATATCAAACAAGCCTTTTTTAATGAGAATAACACTAATTATTTTTAGAGAATTTCCATAGGAAAGATTATCTATTGCAGTGACTCTTATGGTGAGGTTTAAGGTCAGGAATAGACAGTGAGTACCGATCGGGGTCTCCAGAACACGTTTTGAATGTCATTCAACATTTTACATATATATGTGTTCGCTCTCTAACGGACGCATTTTACGTTCTATTTGGTACACACGTTGGTTTTCTAAATCGAACGGATGAGTTATTAGGCAATACTAGGCAAGAATTTGGTGGTTCTTGAATTTTAACACAAAGTTCAGCTCCAATATAACAGAAGTAAGAGTTCATTAAGTTAAAATTAAGGGATCATAAACTTTTAGATTTTGAGCATTAATAATATAAGTAATATCATATTTAAAAAAAAAGTTTTTACAATTTTATTAAAAACATTCCATAAATTTCTAGGACTATCAATGTTACTCTTTACCAAATCACGATCGTACATGACTTTATAGCTAATTTGATAACCTTACCTAGTATCCTAGTTTAGCTCTTATAACAATTCTTAACATTAAAATTATTAGGATTGTTTTCTATAAAAGGTATAAGAATTCCTTTTTATTGCAAGAATTTAATATTGCTGGACTAATCCATTTATTCCTAGGAGTAACTTTTGATTTTTTTACCAGTATTATTTTTAATTTCTTTAGCATATTGAATACAATCTTGAATTGCATCAATGAGAATATTAGTAGCCTCATTAGGATCATGCTTTGACAATACTGAGGACCAATCCTGTTTAGCAGCAATCCTGATCAACCAATTATAATTAATAGGAACAAAACCTTTTCAAACCTTTTCCCCATCGTTCTTATAGATAAAAAAAGTGGATGGTGATCATTGAAAAAGTTAGCATATTTAAACGCTTTGGTTTCAAAACTACTGATTTTTATAAAAAAAACTAGCTGACCCGTACAGCGTTGCCCGTGGTGGTTGGTATTTTCAGTCTTTTTAACGTAATTGTATTCTTTTTAAGTGTTCAGTCAGTGAGTGGTATTTGGCTTTTATATATACAGGGTGATTCAGTAAAGCGTAGCGGGCTATGCAGATTCAGATTCTACATGCAAAAATAAGTCGAAAATGTAGTATAACATTTTTCGATTTCGGTTTAGTTTAGCCGTAATTCGCCATTTTGTTTTTTTACAAAAACTCACTGTAACTCTGGAAATAGATAAAATATCAAATTTGGAATAAGCATTTTATATGTTACGATTAACAAGACAAGTGTACCAAACACAAAGAATTTATTTTTATAATTTTCAAAATGGCGGCGGTTACAAATTTTTAACGTGGAATATCTTGAAAACCGGTAACTTTACAAAAAATGTACAAGAGACAAAATATTTTCCTTTTTTAACGACAGATAAAATGCTGTTTTTGTATTTTCAGTAGGTCAAAGAATAACCGAGTTATCGACAAAAAACTACAATACATAATTTCTTCTTAATTGTCTACAAAAACCAAAATTATCCTAAAACCATCATATTTTTTATACTTAACAAATTTTTTAGTTATTTTTGTAGTGGGCTTTGCAGTTCAGATTTTACATGCAGAAATAAGTAGAAAATGTAGTATAACATTTTTTCGATTCGGCTTAGTTTAGCAGTAAGTAAAATTTTGTATTTTATTTTAAATAACTAATAACTCAAAAGCCCTTGGAGATATTCTTATGAAACTTGGTATACAATTTAAATCTGTAGCTATAAACATTTTCCAAAAATATCTTTGATCAGACTCATCAAATTTCAAAATGGCGGCCATTTAAAAATTTTAAAGTCAAATTCCATGAAAACCAGCAACTGAAACAAAATTTTAATAGACACTAAATTTGAAGCCCTTTTCATTGCAAATCGAATGACATTTTAATTGCAAAAATTGGTTAGTTGGTTGGCGACCATTTAACAATTTCAAAGAAAAATTCCATTAAAACTTGGGACTAGAAAAACTCCAAATTGTTGAATTTTATTTATGTTTTATTACAAATTGAAAGACACCTTAATTGTTAGCATTGGTTTAAAACTATAATTAATGATTTAACTATGTACAGTTTAACAGCAATTTAAAAAAGAGCTTCAGCAGAAATAAAAAGGGCTTCAAATTTAGTGTCTAGTAAAATTTTGTTTTAGTAGCTGGTTTTCATGGAATTTGATTTTAAAAATTTTAAATGACCGCCATTTTGAAATTTGATGAGTCTGATCAAAGATTTTTTTTGGAAAATGTTTATAGCTAAAAGTTAAAGTGTATACCAAGTTTCATAAAAATATCTCCAAGGGCTTTTGAGTTATTGATTATTGAAAAAGAAAACAAAATACAAAATGGAGGATTACGGCTAAACTAAGCCGAAATAAAAAAAATGTATACTACATTTTCGATTTATTTTTGCATGTACAATCTGAATCTGCATAGCCCGCTACAAAAATAACTAAAAAATTTGTTAAATTAACAAAAAAAAAAAAAAAGAAAAGATTTTAGGCTAATTTTGGTTGTTGTAGACAATTACCAAGAAATTATGTTTTTAATTTTTTGTAGATAACTCGGTTATCCTTTGACCTACTGAAACTACAAAAAAGGATTGTGTCTACCGTTAAAAAATAAAAATATTTTGTCTCTTTTAAATTTTTTGTAAAGTTAACGGTTTTCAAGATATTCCACGTTAAAAATTTGTAACGGCCGCCATTTTGAAAATTATAAAAATAAATTCTTTGTGTTTGGTATACTTGTTAATCGTAACATATAAAATGCTTATTCCAAATTTGAACTTTATATCTTATCTATTTCCAGAGTTACAGTAAGTTTTTGTAAAAAAACAAAATGGCGGATTATGGCTAAACTAAGGCGAAATCGAAAAAATGTTATACTACATTTTCGACGTATTTTTGCATGTAGAATCTGAATCTGTATAGCTCGCTACGCTTTACTGAATCAGCCTGTATAGATCTTAAATAATAAAAGCACTATTGTCATAATAAATAAAAGATCTGAAATTATGATTTTAGTAACTTTGATCAGTCCAAACCCCTCCTAAAATTTCGAAATTTTTCAAACCCTTTCTTAGCGAGCGCCTATGGCCCTAGAGGAAGCTACATACCAAATTCCATTCCAATCCATTCGTTAGTTTTGAAGAAATCGTGATTTAGTAACTTTGATCCCCCAAAATCCCTCATAAAATTTAGAATTTTTTCAAACCCTTTCTTAGTGAGCAACTATGGCCCTAGAGGAAGCTACATACCAAATTTCATTTCAATCCGTTCGGTAGTTTTTGAGAAATCGTGATGAGTGAGTGAGTGAGTGAGTGAGTGAGTGGTATTTCGCTTTTATATATGTAGATAGATAATCGACACATGAACCCTTATTTGGGTTTAAAGCAGACGTTCTAGTTATGTTTTTGAAATTATCTTTAAAACCCCTTTCCAAAAGATTGTTCCGGCGTTCTTGGCCTGAGATATCAACTTTAAGTAAATCTATATGAAAATCATCCGGTTTAATATGATTCTTGCTACATATTTGTAAATTGATCGAGAAAGTTTTTTATTTACAAAATAAATTTTGCTTTCGGTACTTCATTTGAGCCCTTATATATAAGGCTGAAATTAATATTTTTTTATTATTATCCAGAAAAACGTTTGAGTTAATAGTTGAAAGTCTACCCTGTTTAATAGAAACCGTTTTTTCAGTAATACCATCTCTAATGAAAACCACTACACCGTCAATAACATTAACTAGGGGATACTCTTGCGTGCTCCGCACGCCAACCCCGGTGGAATCTCCTAAAAACATATGTTAGGTTTTTATTTATAATAAAGGTGTAGGATTAATAATAACCTCAAAACTAAGATGGTAAATCATTTCAAATGTTCAAATCAAATTTTTTCGTATATTTTATAACAACAGTTATAATAAAGGTTAAAAGAACCAGAATGGCTCAGGTGTACGGTACACTTAATCAAAAACCAAACCAAAAAGTTACTCACTATCAACTACCGTATATTATCAATAAATAGGTCTACTATATGTCTTATTTATTTTTAATTAGGATGTAACATAGTTTTTTCTTATTTTTAAATTCCTTAACGCAAGTTTTTATTGGTTTGTGTGTATTGAAACATGTGTTGGTTCAGTATAATAGGCCTAACTTAAAATATTATTTTGTTCTAAATCTGGACATCCGAATCAACTGTATTATCTGTTATTTAAAAATCATTATTTATCACAGCTGGATTAGTTTGTTTCTTATTATAAACAGCTGTTTTGTATAGAAATGTTTTTATAACCTCCTGAATACTATAAACATTATTATTTACATACACGAAAGCAGCTGGATTATTTTGTTTCTTATTATAAACAGTTTTTTTTTTGTATAGAATGGTTTTTAAATTCGTTGCATGTTATTCTTGTGGGGAAAACACGACCTTTGGGATTAGCTCACGTCATTAGGGATAAGAATTTTTGACATCTAAAACCTTATTGCAAAACTTCGTAATGAGACGAAGTTTTTGACAACTCAAACATTAAATTTGGTCCAGAAATAAGGGAGGAGTTGTGTTCACCAAAAATTGCTTCACGTATTATATATAATGATGTTACTATTATTATAATAAATATTATAACCTGATACGTTAAACATTAGGTAATGTTTCAGTACACACTATTACACAAGGTTTACCCTCAACACTCTCAACGAAGAACTGTAACTTACTAAAATTAGCATCTATACTCCCAATATTTACTAATAAAATATAACCATTATTTAGTTTAATACAATCATTGAGCCCACGAAAAGTTGCTTCATTCTTTATTAAATCCTCTTGAATCGATTCTATAAAATCTAGATTAAACCATTAAGTTTGTTCAGTGGAAATCTTTAATTGGGATCCTCTTTCACTTGTTTTAGAAGATTTCATAGCATCTGTATTTCCAACAGGTGGTTCAGGTTTCCAAGGATAATTGACGTCACCAACACATTGTTCCCATCTTACCTTGTGACTTACACAATTATCTATATCATCCGCAGAGTGGTCTATTGATATCTTTTTAGCCAGATGTTTATTAACACTAATACAATTCACCTAATACAACGTCACCTGAACATTTAACACATGTTTTTCAAAACAAATAAATAGGACTGTGGGTAGCAAAAGTGGTATTTTTAGGGCTACATGTGCTTTTAATGGTATATTAAATGATTACATGATATATTAAAGACATTGAACAATGTTAAAACGAAGATGTCAAAGTTAAAATTGAAAAATGAATTAATTTTAATTTATTGTTATATCTTCATTTATTTATCTATATCAAATGAATTTATATGTAGTCTATTGTTTGTATTCTAACTTTTTTGGTTAAATGTGAAAATTTTTTACATTTTAAGAATGGCTTTTAAGAGGATGGTTGTATATTGGTGTTTCATTTTCTTTTGCATGATTTTACTTGGTTCTTAAGATTTTGTCCAATCCTACGCACATGTATCTTGATAGCTCTGTAGGGTTTACTGGTTTAGCACGCGTAATTCGTTGTATGTGTTTTATTCTATGCAAATATTTTGGATTGTTACGAATTGATGGGGTGTGTGATCAGAAATATATATTAGTTATATTAATTATTAGAGTTAGTATGTTTAGTGTAAAGATATTACTTTGCGTAAGACAGATAGAGGTAAACAAGGAAGCATAACAAGGAAGGATGAGCTTGGCGGAAGTGTTTTTGTGGTGCACGGAAGAACAGTGTAGTTTGTCAACACGGAAGTTAGATGGGTTATATAAGCATAACCCTAATCTAGATTCGAGGCCAGTCTGTTAAGGTGTTGGGCCGGTAGCTAGGCCAGTCTGTTAAAGTGTGGGGCCGGAAAGCTAGGCCAATTAGCTAGGGACGTTTGGCCGGGACTTGGCCAAGTGTTGTGATTGAGAAACTGAGGGTTGGAAGCTGGAAAACACGAGACAAGTCATCACTACGAGAAGTCTACACGAGATAGAAGGACGAAACCGGTTCTGCAATAGAACGAGATTTGAGTGAGTCACAGAATACTTAGTCTATTAATATCACATTGAGTTTGGAGTCAAAAGATTAACGGGAAAGTTTAATTAAAGTAAATTCAGTAGCTTTGTTTACCTAGTTCTTGTTTCAGTCTGTCATACGAAAGTAGTATCTAGTAAAGGAAATGTATGTAGAGCATAAGTATAGGATAATGTATCAAACCATATTATGTTTATGTTATTGCATTGTACAAATAAATATAGAGAGATAAGTTTTGCCACTGAACCACTGGAATGCATTGTTATTGATCTGTCTCTTTGTTATTAACATATTAACCTAGTGTTTGAACCCGGGTAATAAAGGGTAGTTATTTCAACCCCTAACAGGATCAATAATTAAATTTTTAAAATATCAAAATTCAAACACCTATTACCATTAAAATTATGCCAACATTATTCTTTAATAAGCCTATTTGACATTTTGAAATACTCATTTATCGTATCACATTTTCTCATATTTTATAAATTGAAAATTGCCTCTGTTCTATATAAAAGTCTCTGTCGTAATCAGTCGTCATTCCCGTGAAAATATCACAGTATACAATAATATGTTTGCATATGGTCTTTCGCGGGGGATGGGGAGCGAAGCATAGTAATATATAAATAAAACAGCTGATCGTCGGATAACAGTACCATTTTTAGGTTAGGCCTGGACTGCACTAACAGCTTGCGTTTACATTCATTGTCATAGCAACCGTCGTAACAAATTTACAAGCGGAATAATTATTCTTTACACCTAAAAACTTATTATAGGTTAGATAAACAATACAGGGTGAGTTTTATGTCCTGGCACAGCTGGATATAATTTTAACGGCCTGAGAAATCAATGTGAGAACTTGACCATCTATACTAATATTATATATTATAAAGAGGTAAAGTTTGTTTGTTTGTTTGTTTGTTTGTTTGTATGTAAGGGGTAATCTCTGGCGCTACTGAACCGATTGAAAAAATAGTATTACTAATAAAAAGCTACACTATCCCTGAGTAACATAGGCTATAATTCATTTCGGTAAAAACCTTTTTTTATTTTAATATTTGTAAATGTAGTCGGAAAAAATCTTAGGTTAGGCTTGGAATGATAAACCAACACATGTATTTACATTTATTACCATAGCAACCAATTGAATAAAATAACAGAAAATATAGATGTTTGCTTCAATATTTCCATTAACAGCTGATTTCAAAATTTGAAGCAATTATTTTTGTATTTCTAGCTTTTAGGTTAGGGTTTTAAAGTGTAGACCTGAGCTTTGCTGGTTCTTTTAACTATTATTAACTGCTGTTATAAAATATAAGAAATAATTTGGTTTGAACATTTAATATTATTTACCATCTTAGTTTTGAGGTTATTATTAATACTACAACTTTATTATAAATAAAAAATAACGTATGTTTTTAGAAGGTTCCATTGGGGGTTGGCGTGCGAAGCACGCAGGGGTCTCCCCTAGTACCTAATAAAACATTTATTTTACTTTTTTAGGTGGTTAAACATTTCGCCCCCCTATTCTAAAGGGGGGTAAAGAGGGGCAACTTAAAATTTTCAAATTCAAACCCCCAACATGTGACCCCTCATTTTAAGGGCATACAAAAGAAATCAAATGGCGCAAACTCTTTGTTGCCCCTATCAAAAACTACAGCCATTCCAAAATACTAACAACAGGAAGCACGTTTTTCGAGAAAAAGTTAAAATTTATTGAGATTTATTTACTGGGCTTTTTTTAATAACTTTGGGAAGTACTTCGCCCGTATTTTGGAACGGCTGTAGTTTTTGACAGGGGCAACATAGAGACCTCTAGTCTGAGCCATTTGATTTCTGTTTTATGCGTTGCCCCCTTTTAGAATGGGGGGGGGGAATGTTAACCACCTAAAAAAGTAAAAGAAATGTTATAATAGGTATGGTCAAGGTCTCACATTGATATCTCAGGCCATTTAAATTATATCTAGCTGTGGCAGGACATAAAACTCACCCTGTATATAAGCAACCGCACACAAAACAAAATCGCTGAATCATTATTAATATAGTAAAAAATAACCAGTCCAGTAAAGCAAACAATAATAAAAAATAGTGTATCTTATAAGATAATTCCCAACTAATCTATATAGGAAGCAATATAATATGTAACATCAGATATTTTAAACTTTTTATAAAGTTTAAGTCAAGCAATGATGAAACATACAAAATATAAAACAACACCATGATGCAAGCAGCCTTTATCAAATCACCTGCAAATGATCGCAACATGTTATATAAAGGCCAAACAGGAAAATTCTTAAAAAAAAGAGGACTGTGAGCTGTAAGTATAAAAAGTTAAATATAGTAAATTATTTTCTTTAACTGTGACCAAGTAGGCTTACTAAAATGTCTGATATAAATTTTACTTAACATTATAACACACTATAATACTCTTCCAACATATGGTACATCTCTTTTTAATTTTAAAGGTTTCTGGCTACTCTTTATATAGGAATCATGAATTCTGTAATGTCCTTTTTCAAATTAAATTAATATTTAACAAAATTCTTTTAAACCTTGGCTTATTTACTGTTTGTAATATTATTATTACTCTAAAATTGTGCAAAATATTTGCTCGAGGAAAGTTTATTTTTTTTAGTGTGCTAATTGAAAATATATTTCTTAACGTACATTCACAGTTTCTTAATTTTAATTGTTTGAAAGCAATCGTACATATAGAATGCGCGTAATTTTCTACATTATCAAATGTAAAAACATTTGAATATACACAATAACTTCACTTTCTATAATTCCGTATTACTTTAAATTATTTCCTCCACAACTGTGCGAGCGGAGCGAACATGGATTTGCGCGCGGAGCACGCACAGGATTCCCCTAGATTTGCATATATTTAAAAAATACAGAACATGAAATATGCAGAAGCACCTAATTATAACATTTTGCTTCTCTGTTTTTCTTTCTGCTCCAGTTCTTACTTGTTTCATTTTCTGTTTATTTTATACTTTACGCAGAGCGGATGATTTATTATTTCAGAACTCATAAACTTATAAACTCTCATGACTTCGTAAATAAAACTGAATTCTAAACTTTAAACTTTTGTAACTACTTGACAGTGCTACGCTCTGTTTCGCCCCTTCGTACATACTTTTGTTTCTCTTATGACACTATAATAAGGTCGACATCTTGTAGTATGGATCAGTGATTTTATACGGTTCGTGTTCTCCGGTATAGTGGTTTTAATGTTATATCGTTATATATATGGAGAAAGGGGGAGAGATAGAGAGAGTGAGAGAAGGGAGAGAGAGGGAGGGAGAGAGAGAGAGAGGGGGGGAGGGAGGCTGGAGAGAATATAATTGACTTTGGTTTAGGACGAGAGTGAACGAGGTTCGGGAAGAGGGATATTGATATTTAATTTATTTTTTGGGGGCGAGGTTAGGACTATTTAGTCCTCTCTTCCACCTAACCCTAACACATATTTTTTTTTTTTTTTTTTTTTTTTTTGCTTTCCATGCCACTTTGGGCCTTTCGGCTAACGAGCATGTTTTTTTGGGTTTTTAATATTTTATGGTCCCCCGCGGGATTTGAACCCGGGACGTCTTGCTTATGAGGCAAGTACCATAGCCGTTGAGCTATGACAGAGGGCTTCCCTTAACACATAATTACAAACATGTACAACATAACATTCTTAAAAATAAATAGTTCTTTTAACTGACAAAAATAAAATGTAGTCTTTACAGTTTTAAAAACATTAACAGTTACTGTAATTAATACTTATTGCAATCGTAATTAAACATGCATAAAACTGAACAATAAACACTTCTAAAGTACTCCTCAAAACTGGGATGCACTCCACTCTGAACAATAAATATGACATCAATAGCCTTGAAAACTGGACGTGGCCATCAGCAGACTTAATTGCATCCGGTAGTGAATTCCACAGACGGCAAGCGGACACAGTAAATAATTTATTATACTTCATAGTCCGTTGCAAAGGTATGGCAAGAGTAGTGCTACATCTTCTAGTGCTCCTTGCACTAGTGTTAGAGATATAGACAAACCTTTCTGCCAGGTAAGTCGGCACTCCAGTTTGTAGAACAGAATGTAACATCATCAGAGTATGATATGTCCGCAGTTCATTAAGTTTTAAGATTTTAAGAGTTTTATAGTAAACATTAGCATCGCGTTAAAAAAAAAAAAAAATTTATACAGTATTTCTGTGCCCGCTGCAATACGTTAGGCAACACCACGGACATGTCACCGACTACGGCGTTACAGTAATTAAAATATGGAAATATAAGAGATTTTACAAGGAGCACTCTGGAGTTAGTTAAAACTTAGTTGGAACGAAATTTGGTATGTAGCTTCCTCTAGGGTCAAAGGTGCTAACTAAGAAATTTTTTCAAAAAATTCAAAATATTAGGGGGGTTTGGGGGACAAATCACGATTTCTCTAAAACTACTGAACGGATTGGAATGAAATTTGGTATGAAGCTTCATCTCGGGTCATAGGTGCTAACTAAGAAAGGTTTTAAAAAAATTCGAAATTTTAGGGGGGGGGGTGTGGGGGTGTTAAATTTACTAAATCATGAAATCGAAAAAACCACCAAACGGATTGGAATGAAATTTGGTATGTAGCTTCCTCTAGGGCCTTAGGTCCTTAGGTGCTCGCTAAGAAAGGGTTTAAAAAAATTCGAAATTTTAGGGGGTTTGGAGGGTCAAAGTTACTAAAAATCCTCATATTTAACTTTGATTTGTATCTCCGTGCAAAGCCGGATCGGGCCAGCTAGTACAATCAATATAATGTTTATATACACCCCAAAACGTGTTCTGGGGACCATGATCGGTGCTCTTTTACTACTCCCGACCTTAGGGTCACTGCAATAGCTCAGTTATCCTATGGACACACAACTCAACTATTCGTCCAGCAAATATGTCCTCAGTCTAGATTTGAGCAACGTCAAAGAAACCTCTCATAATAATTATACCGGCCATTGAGTTCCACAATTTGCAACCAGAAATTGTGAAGGGTTTATTAAAAATTGATGTGCGATGAATCGATATTTAAAGGATTGAGAAAGGGATACTTGTTTTAAGACTATGCACGTCTGACATAAAAATAAAAAATATGAACAATATGAAGGAGATTTATACTTTAATATTTTAAAGAGAAGGGTTAAGTTGCC
>JAGFPH010006917.1:43990-54895 GCA_018207615.1 Philaenus spumarius
GAAGGAGATTTATACTTTAATATTTTAAAGAGAAGGGTTAAGTTGCCTGTCGTCTGCAGGATTCGAGCTTGAGACACTTAATTTCGTTGTAAAATGGTGTTACATGTTGGTCATAACCAATAGATGAGAGAGGAAAGGAGGGAGGGGGCGATGTAACCTATATAGAAAGAAAGAGAGGAAGCATTAAAGTTCTATAGTTTAACATCTTTATTTGTATAAATTTTTTTATTCTTCATTTAATTGTCGTGTGAATTTACAATATTTGAATGGTTTAATATGAAAAAGACATTATCCGTTTAACTTCAATGTTTGATTCGCAATGTGATAAAACACAGTACAGTCTACATTTACCAAACAATTTTGCAAGTTTAAATTCAAGTTTAGATACCAGTACCTATAGTAATCTATATAATTAAAAATGTAAATGATAGTTCGTTCAAACTCGCTAATCTCCGAAAGTTCTTCACCCATTACTTAATTTTGACACAACGTTCCATTCGAATACACGCGTGTTTTATATACCTTTTGAAAAACAGCAGCATCTATTGAACTTAAAAACAAAAACAAAATATACTCAATATTTAATAAAAATGTAAGCGCCAATATATATATATATGTGTATTGAGTATAATAATAACAGTAGTCAGCTGTTTCCTATAATATTTCCAATATCAGCTGATTTCAAAATTAAAACAATTATTTGTATTTCTAACTTTTAAGATAAGTTTTGTCAACAATGCCATCTTAAGTAAAAACAACACACACTATACTAAATATTTTAGGGCACTGTCAGAGCCATATTAAATAATAAATACAGTAAGACCTCGATAATCCGGCACTCGATAATCCGGCAGACCCGATAGTTCGGCATCCATCATCTAAAATTGGCACTCATTAAATAAACGGTATCAGTTAACTGACACAAACTTTCTCCCAACTTACTGTAGTCAAAATAATATTGTTTTTAATCATTTTATTTACTACTTTTTAGAACAAAACAAAAAAATAATATTCTACCTACGTCAATCGTATAAAAAAGTTATTGTCCCAGGCGGGATTCGATCGCGCGACCTTTGAATTACTGGCCGTCCTCGCTACCGTTGTGCTACCCCGTGCGGCCGTCGCCGTGATGCTAGATTGACAACATAAACTTGTTTATTTTTTAACATTTCCCCATAATTATGAAACTCCGAAGTTTTGATAAAAGCGGGTGGTGTCATTTTGTTTGGCATCTTAAGCACTATAAATACTGAAAATTTGATCAAAATCGTTAGAGCCGTTTTTGAGAAATTTGCATTTTTATCGTTTTTTATTGTTTTTTTGGGGTAAATTACCCTTAAAAATTAAAAATTCAAAAAAATGAAAAAAAAACGCCTGGAGATATTAGGGTTTAGTACCTACATACCAAATTTCATGAAAATCGGACCAATAGTGTCCCCTCTGGTCGTGTATACATACTGACACACTGACAGACAGACACCACGTTAAAAACACTTTTTTGGGTTCAGGGAGCACCAAAACAAAAAATTCCACTAAAAATATTTTTGGGTTCAGGGAGCACCAACACAGATAATTGCACTAAACAATTTTTTGGGGTTCTGGGAGCACCAAAACAGATAATTCAACTGAAAATTCAAATTCGAACATTTTTACGAAAACAATACTTTCTCTATATACTACGTATAGGGTGGAGAAAGTAAAATGACAGTTTTTGTAATTATTGAGTGATTTAAGCCCGGTCTACAATGTCTGTTGGCTCCGCATCCTTTAAAAACAGTGTGTAAAAATCGACTGCTCAATAAACTTGTCCAAAACAAACATTTCAATCAAAATTTCTCCTAAAAATCGACCGATTCAAAACAATGTGCTCTCGTCGTCCTTAAAAAACTATAAAGAGACCGTTTAACACTTTCGTTGCTGACAGTATTTTGTTGAACATATTCCACTTAATGAAGATTATTTGAACAAATTAAAGTCTTTGGAAAAATATACATTGAATTTCTTGTAAATAGTTGTTCGATTTAATACCGCTTTCAGGGTGACTTTTAGGGTAACAATTTAAAAATCGAGTTTCTATATATACAAAGTCTACACACTGTAAAACTTAAAATCACTTATGTCTACTTCTCTTAGTAATGCACCCAACTAGTGATACGCGATAGCGTGATGTTTCAGTCGATTGTCTCGATTGTTCAAACATCTCGAGCGTCAAACAATCGCGCATCACTACGCCGCAACTTGTCTGCTCCGCTGTACCCTACTACGCCCATACTCCCCGCTTTCCGAACGCTGTTACTAATTATATATATTTCGGCAAAAAAGACATTGAAACAACATAAAACACATAATTACTCCGCTTCATATATGCCCAAAATTATTTTAAAGATTATATAAAAATGTCTTATAAAAACTAATTAGGTTATTATAGGAAAAATATTTTATCATCTTGAAGCCCGTGGCTATGATCGCAATAATTAATTATAAAATCAGCGTGTTACTCGCACGATAGTGTATACGGAACCTTTTTTATTTTTTATTTTTTTTTGTGTTTAACGTCCTACTGTTTTGCACTTAAGGCTAATGAAGACGGGACCTACAGTTTTACGTGGAATCCGAACCACAGCCAACGATGTCTGTTAAGAAACCATTTAGAAAATTATTCGGGGTCAATGGGAATTGAACCCGGAACCTTTCCATTGATGGTTGCTATGACCATTGATTTTTTTATATTTGTTACAATCCAGCGCTCAGAGAGTTTATATTATAAATAGTTTATGTATAAAATGATTTTGTTTTAGGCTTTTAAAATTTATTTCCATGACCTTCCAGCAAAATACGTGACTTTTCCGTGTTGCCTTACTAAAATTTGGGACTTGTCCGTAACGAGTAGATACACTGGTTTGGAAGCGAAAGGGTTCGAAGAATTTGTGACAGGCTGGAATAAAAATAGCAAACCATGTACTGTACTGACTAACGGGAGCCAACAACAAAGGGGAATGGAGCCGTGCCTACCTGAGGCCCATCAGTTAGCGGCAATCTCTCTACGCAGTTAATGTTACGTAGTTTCAACGTGTAATTTACGTGTTCATATACAGTACATGTGCGTTTATTTATAGTTTATTCCCTGTTTAAACCATTTTAAAGGAAGACCTCGATAATCCGACATCACCGGATCCCGAGCGTGCCGGATTATCGAAGTCTAACTGTAAATATTATTTTTTGTTGTTGATAGAGTAATCAGTTGTTTGCTCTATTATTTCCATTAAGAACTGATTTAAAACTGTGAAGCAATTAATTGTATTTCTAACTGTTAGGTTACTTTTTTATTAAAGTGTATATCTGAGCCTTGCTGGTTCTTTTAACCTTTATTATAACTGCTGATATAAAATACACAAAATAATTTGATTTAACTTCATTTACAATCTTAGTATTGATATTAATCCTACACCTTTATTATAAAGGAAACATAATAATGATATGTGGTTTGATAACGCACAACCAGTCGATACCCGGGAGTCGTTAGATGCGCATCTACATACTGTGTTTTTTAAATGTGTTGTGTGTTATGTGTAGTTTGTGTATGTGTTATTTAACGTTTTGACGACCTCCGTGTGTAGAGGGACTTTCTGATGATGAGATACATTCTCGAAACGCGTCAAAAAATTTAAACAAGTTTTAAACTAAGAGGTTCACTGACTGAAAATAAAAGGTATTGTACTTTATTATATAATTATTTGTATTTCTAACTTTTTGGTTAGGTTTTTGAGTGTAGACCTGAGCCTTACTGGTTCTTTTAACCTTTGTTATCTATATATATATATATAATCCAATGTGTATCTGCCTGTCTGTCTGTCTGTCTCCTGTTTGCCCATTATGCGTTACCAAACCGTTCATCCGATTGCTTTGAAATTTTGCCTAGTAACACAGGTTACGTTGAACTATACGTTGTAACAGAAAATAGTTCAACTGGAATATGTTTGATCAGATGCAGGACAAATATTTCACTCTTCTCCCATTTAATTGCGATATTAAGGAAATATTAGATGACACAGAAATTAATAATTAATTTAAAAGTATTAAACAATGGTATTTTAATGTATATGAAGTTATTTAAAAAACGCTTCCTCGTATTGTTCGTTGTATCAATGGCTTAGAGAAATAAATTGAATTTCAAATTATATTTTTCAGTTTATCATAATTGTATACTTAACAAAATTATACATTCATCATTTTTGGGAGATAACAAAACTAACAAATTAACTGGAGCATGTTTATGATTTTATATCCGTTAATACAAATTAGGAACACCAGGGAACGTAATTGCTATTGTTGAAGCAATTACAAGAGGTCTGTTCTGTTACAGTATGCACTGTCTAACCAACACGACAGATTAAAAATGAAGGGAATAAATCACAATTCATTCGAGCATCATCAGTGCACTAACTACGGGATTTTCTGTTCTAAATTTATTACGGAAATATTTAATCTCGTTTCAAAAACAATCAAATACAGACATAAAATATATGATACATTTATAACATAATTTGTATTTTCTGATATTGATAACCTTTGCCAAACACTCTTAGTACTTATAGCTTTGGTAAAATCACATATTCTCAGGTTTTTGTTTTAAATGGTTGGTTTCTGATCTTACATAAAAAATACTGATTTCTCCACACCTCTTATGTCAAACGTTTTTTTTTTGTCGTGCAACTTAAATTATTTGCTGCCGCTATTATTTATATAAAAAGTAAGAGTAAATAAAAGTAAATGTGTGCGGTCGTGGGAACCCCGCCGGGAACGAAGTTCTTCACAACTTTCCTTTTATTCTTTTATCAGTTTTAATGGCAACACACACACACAACATTTTAATCTTTCAATTGAAGTTTGTTATTAGTTTGTTTTTTATACACATATTTACTGTTTCCATACGTTTAATGTTATTATAATAAAAGTGTAGAATTAATTATAACATCAAAGTTGAAATGGTAAACACAGTTAAATGTCCATTAATTGTAAATACATTCAATAAACATAAAATGTTGGTTCATCAGGCTAGGCCTAAATGATTGTGTGTATGTTTAATTTATTTATTAAATTACTATATTTTATTTAAAAAATGCAATAAATAAATACGTATCTCACTAACTTGTGCTTGGATTACCCCAAAACTGTAAGTAGGCTACTCTCAGCAGTATATTCTACAACTAGGCTACTTGGGCCTAATTATGGTATTGTCTCTTTCTCTCTTGTTTAGTTTTATATACTTGACTTAATGTTACCTAAGATTGAGGATGAAATTGTTCTTAAACTCGTTAGTGCCTAATTCTATAGGGCCTAGGCCTAATTTCTTCGTAGCCCAAAAATGTAGTAAGGACACTATGAAAGAACTTTAACTTCATCAGGCAAAAAATAAACAATTAATTTTATTTGATGTGGTAAACAAATCAGTATTATATGATGAATATGTATATCCAAATGTTCAAATATGTTATTACATAGGTGTGAGAACTCTAATATCTACAAGGTGTGGAATTCTCAGGGCTCAGACAAACTTGAGGGCATATTTGAATATTAATTTAATCAATAAATAAGCACTGTTAAAGTTTAACTTCATTAGAAACAGGCAAAGAATTATTAATTGAATCTTATAAACTTTTATCAGATATTTGGTTCAAAATTTAAAATCAGTTAGTCAAATTAAAATAATTAAAATTTTTCTTCAAATAATTGGAATAAATAAATGGCACAGTTCATTAGAAATAGTTCAAATCATGATGATATGGTACATAGAAAGATATCAACAAAATCCAAAAATGTCTTGATCCTTAATTTCTTCTTTCAGCATTGAAATATCAACAATATTTTTAAATTCTTCAAGGTAGTGATTTTTTTGAGGGCTCTTGATATTTATAATTTATTATTCTTTGGTAATACGTAATATGGGTAGGAAAACCCTTTATTTAACTGTTGACATCAATAAATTTAAATATTTTAAACCACTACAGTCTATGGGTTCTCACATCACTTGAAGCAAAGTTTTAGATCTGTTTATGTTATAATAATTATTATTCTTGATACACAAACACAATCCTTCACAGCTCACTTGATACCATTTATTTGTTTGTGAGAAATATTGAAATCTTTAATATGTATTTTATTAATTATATTATGTATTGCAACTGTTATTTTCTGACTACCATATAAAGTAACATTTACAGTAAAATAAGAGGATTTTGACTAAATACTAAATTATGGTTGTGCTTGAGAGACATATATGAGATAATTATTTAACATAGAAATATGATAAATTAATGGGTATGATGTTATGAAATCTTACATATTTTACCTGTCTTAACGGCAACATACGTACAATAACTTTAGGTTAGGCCTAGACTTAAAATTACTTTCCAGACCTAACCTAAAATTATTGTATGAATGTTGCCGTTAAGGCGGGTAAAATAATTTAAATATACACACAATAATTTTAGGTTAGGCCTAGAATGATGAACCAATATTTTATGTTTATAGATTGTGTATGTCAGCGCTTGATGAAATTTGTCTGAACTACGCCGGACTGAACCGATCGTCTCTTAATTTAAATTGATGAACCAAAACACATGTTTCTTGAATGTATTTACATTCATTGCCAAAGCAACCAATTTGATAACGCTTTTTCGTTACTCGTATTTTATACATTTGTCATTGCCATAGCAACCAATTAATAACTCTTTTTTCGTTACGCATTACATTTTCTATTTATTAACTCCTTCCACAACCAGCTTTAAGGAACTTCGTTCCAACAATTAAATATCAGAAAATATCCGATGGAAATAAATATTTAATTTACATTTTTTTTTGTACCTAAGTAATGCGGAGGTTTTTATTAAAACTTATGTTTGTCCATTTTACGTCTTTTATATAAACTCTAGTAACAAAATTATAAAACGAAAAATATTCAGAGGTAAATGTCTCATTATAGTAGTGTACTAATTTAAAGACGTAATTTACTTTTGACTATTAATTAAAAATTTTAACAAGGTCATTACTCAAGAGATAGGGAGACTTGCACAGTACCGGACAGAGCGTGTTTCTTAAAGACGCCAATAGATGGCAGATAGATGAAATATTCCACACAAAGCCCTTTATCACTTAAAGTCGTTGCACAGTTATTAGCCTTGTCGCGCCAGTGTTGTCTGAGTAATTAGCGAAAAAAGTGTTTTTGTCCAGTTGTGTGCTTCCCGACGATAGATTTTAACTTCTGTTGTATGAGACTTGGTGAATAGAATGAGTTTAACTATTTTTTGTGTTAACTCCACTTTCATACTGAATAGGAAACAGTAAGTGAATTTTAATTTAAAACGTCAGTTTACGGTTACGCATTTAAATACTTCCCCTCCTTCATTTGCTCAGTACCGGACAGACAACACTTTCCCAGTACCTGACACTAAAACTATTATGTTAGACCCTTCAAAGCTGCGTACAACGAAGACTGTCCTAGATGGATGAACCAATCAATATATTGCTGGTTTGGTTAGGACAGCTTTTATGGCTATATGCAGGATGCAGCTTGCAAAGTCTGGTTTTTCAAGTACTGGGCTCTAACCGTTGAAGAAGGACGTATTTAGAGGTTTGGGCAACCTTGCTGCATTTCATTTCACTCAAGTCAATAAAGCTCTCACAAGATCCACAGTTTCCGTGACCACACATCCTACTCCCGAGGACTGAAGAACCAGTAACAGTGACTGCAGAAGAGAATGTAACCCCAGATGGCTCAATGTTTGCACCAATTCCTTCATGTTCAACACCAGCCTCCCTGCTCATGACGTCAACTTCAAGTGTTGCCACAGTGAAAGCCACATAAACATCTTCTGCTACTACAAACACTTCTCGCTACTATGGTGGACCTGAAGGCTTCATGTCTCATTCATTTCAAGTTGTGACCGATAGGATTTTTCCCATCACAGATGAGGCTAGATAGAAAATCATTCAGAGGAAGAGGAAAAGTGAAAAAAGTGAGATTTCAACTGGAAGTCCTTACATTATATGCTAGAGAAGAAAGTAAAGGAATCAGATGAAAAGATTAAAAAAGTAGCAATGAGAAAAAGACAAAAAATACAATGTTTTATATTAGCAAAGGGGGAAAACCAAACAACTTGAGTTGAGAGTGAAACATAAAAATATTGGTCCTACGAAGAAAGCTTCACTTTAAAACTAACGTCCTGAAGAAAGAAACTACAGAAATGAACTCCAACAACCAAAATAGTGGGAATCAGTGCATAATTTGTAGAGACAACTGTACCAATCTTACAAAAAGAATAATTAAGGGAACGGAAACGATACTGGGCCACATAGATTGGTACTGTTCAAGACTTACCTTAGAATTTAAATATCACCAAAAGTAGGAATATTTCAGCTTATCTCTTACAATGCACAGGATACCTAGAGGTTAGCTCAATAAACTATAGAAATAGGTATAATTTTAGGTTTATTAACCAAGTTAAGTAAAAAGTTTATACGCCCTTAATACAAAAAAATTATTAATATGCCCTTAATACAAAAAAGATTGAGATTTAAAAAAAAGAAAACATATATATTTTATTAAATTGAATTTAAAAAAAACCCTCCCCAAAAATAAAAATCAAAAACCCTCCCTTTTAATAATAATTACAGAATTTATACAGAAAAGATTTACAAGTTACAAAGTTTTAACATGAAATACCATGGATTTGTTTTAAGAATAAATATATATTTGTCGTTGGCCAACTCTAAAAGGTAATTATAAATAATTAAATAAACAGACAAGATTAATTATGAGACGTCTCTCTATATAAAAAAAAAGGTGTAAAATTTCTAATGTGTAGCCCTTAGGGGCTAAGGTCCGAAATGTGCTAGCTTGCTCCTCCCAATTTATTTAATACTAACATATCCTAAGTAGTACACATATGCAAAAATCACTTTCAAAATACAGCCTATTTAACACTTAACATAAAAGAAAAGAACAAATGCAGATAGTTCTCATTTTAAATTAACTTCTGTCTCTAATTAAAACTCTGTAGAAATATTTTGATTATATATTCAATTTTCAGTTGCAAGGTAGGCCTTTTCTAATTGTAGTTGTTGCAGGTTATCCCATTGCATTAAACATCCCCTGCAGTTGGACCAGTTTAACTGTATAACACAGATAACAATTTCCTTTTTAGAAAACTTGCAGTTATTTAAATAAGCATAAAATGATAGTTCTTTGAGTTGGCTGTTTTATTGAATTTTGTAGCACAGATAGCAAATAGCTACTTAGATTGTGATGGTTAATATAACATGTGTAATGTTGCATAACACTGTCTGTACATGTTAGGTAAGCCACATGGTAACATAAAAGAAATGTTAACGTTTAGTTACATATCAGCAATATATTTTGCTTATAGCTTATTAAAAGTTTTCAATATCTGTTACACTGCAGAAATACTACACAGTTATAGTTAATTAATGCATAACACTTTAGGCTTGTTTGTGGAAATATCTTTAGGCTTTAACAATAACCAAAATGATATCGGCTTAATAGTTTTTTGTAGGCTGTAAGAATTACATTTAAAATTTAGGCTGTAGTAAAAAAGAAATACATAGGTTTCTCTAATAAATTGAACAAAATGAGTTAGGAAGTTGTACATGAACCAAAAGTGGAAATAACCTAATTAAGTTTTACAAGTAATATTTTATAATTATTGAGGTAAAGCTAAAATATTGTACCTGGTATTCGGAAAACAAAAGGTTTAGAAGTAATTCATGTTGTTCAGCGACACACGTTAACCGCGATCAAATTATTAAAAGCTTTGCAACATTACTACCACTTGGCAGCGTCTAAAAGTTTTCGTTTGTAACGGTCTAATGGCCGACCTTCTACCAACCCTCATGACAAAGCGAAATTTACTTGACGAGATAAAGAGACAGCTGATCGGTTGTCGGATTACAAAATGCTATTGGATGCTAAGGCAGTGTGTACGGCTTCAGATACCGTACAGAGTCGACATCTGGCGGAGAAAAGGATAACTATTTGGGGACTGGGTGAAGGTTAAATACAGAGAGGTTGTAAGTCGGTAAAAAAGTAATATTTAATAAAGGAAAAAAAATATAGGTGGCCCGAATGTCTAAAAACGGCACAACTTGCCTTTACTGCAAATCTTTATTGGTTTAAGGTTTTTTCCAAAATCTGAGTAACTGTGATTTTCGTCTATTAAGTGACGCGCGTAATTGGACTTGTTACCCGAAACAGTTTTTTTTGGCAGTTGTTCCTTAAAACGAACTTTGAAAGCTCTTCCCGTTTGGCCTATATAGATTTTGTCACAGCTATCGCACGTTAATTTATAGACGCCCGTTTGATTTTCTAACGGTCTTGGTTTTTGGGTTTGGAGTCTTTTTTTGATATTATTATTCGTGCGGAAGGCGATTGTCCTATTGATTTTTTTGAAGGTGGATGAGATTACCTTGGGAAGAATGGTGCCATATTCTGTTGATACAAATATTGACTTAGTTTTCTCTTTCAGAGGTCTTTTAGATTTATTTATATGTTTTATGAGTAACTTGTCAATTATAGAGGCTTTGTGTCCATTTTTTGAAGCGATATATTTAATTGTATATAAATTGGGTATATACAGACCATTAGTATATAAATTGGTTCAAATTGAATTATACGGAAGTCCCCAATACTTGAATAACGGAATAAGTATTTTCAGTTCTGAATCTGTATTTAATGTAAATAAAATATTTCTTTTAAGTGTTTTTTCTTCAAGAATATACACGAGAATGTTTTGTAGAAATAGAGTAGAAATAGATTCTTGAAAGCATTCTCCTTTTGTTTCCCATATTCTCTGAACACTAACGGAAAGGCATTATGGCGGCTTTTATATC
>JAGFPH010006917.1:61730-71918 GCA_018207615.1 Philaenus spumarius
TGAATATGTAGCTTAGTCCTAGCCGATGCTGGAGGTTTGATACTCTCCGCCGTAGAGGTGAGGTTGCAGAGACTCCAAAATGACGACAATTTATCTTGTGCTAGCCATTAACTTTGATGTTTCAGTGCCATTACGAAGTTCTCTAGATGCTGCTACCGCTCTTCCCAGTTCATGTTCGGGGAGGGGGGGATTAGTGGGTAGTGCTTTGACTTGCATGCAAATCCTCTGGATAGAGGTCTGCGTCAATGCATTTCATCTTACCAAAAAAAAGTTAAATTAGTTATAAGTTTTTAGCTGTAGCTCATGAATCACTGAAGATGACGACTTTGTCGTTGAAACACGTTTGATTATCAAACGCATGCGTGTGAGAATTAGTGTATTGTTATTATTTTAAAATAATTCCTTCTCACTCGTCAAGTTCAAAATTGATTAACCGAACAATTGTTTCCAAAATGTTAAAATCTTAAAAACTGGAAACGAAATTGGACTAATAGCCCAGTCGGTATAGGTTACAACTACCAGTAATTAGCAATACGGCTGAATTTTTTTTATAAGTACATTAAAGTATGTAGATTAACATAAAAAAAAGTTTACCAGTCTATCGATTTCCCAAAGTCGAAAAAAAAAATCGATTATAATTTTTTTTTCGATTATCCTTAATATTTCGAGCTGGGATAAAGATAGAGGAAAATAAAAAATACCACCGTGTAGGGGAGGTATTTTTCAACAAAAAAGGTCGTATGTATTTATTTCGTCCGAGCAATAGTTTGTCTAGAAAAAATTCGATAATGCAGGTATGTATTTTGCAGCAGGTGAAATCACTAAAAGGGGACATCTTATTCATATATGAAGCGTTGGCTCATTCTAAATTGGCCGAATTTTAATATATCGAATTGAAACTTGGTATAGGAGTTAAAATATATATTTTAAACATTTATGCTGAGTCTCAGCTTGTTATCTTGAAAATGACGCGATCTAGGAGTCGATTTCGATTATCGATTTTAGGAGTACCGGATCCACTAATTCATTTTAAACAGCTCCAGTTTAGAAACTTTTTGGAATATCAACATAAAATTTGTTTTACAAGTTGAGTACACCAGTATAAATATTCTTAGTAAGTATGAACGATTTTTTTCTTGTTATTTTTAAAAACGAGGCGCTTGAAAATAGTCTTCTGTTTTACCTATCTCGTTTTAACTATAACATTTTTGGATTCAACGACTCCATTTTCGACATTTTTGAACATATCGATTTAAAAATTGGTACAGAAGTTAAAAATACAATTGTTTTTTGCTATACTTATTTTAAAAACTATATTTAAAAAAATGACTAATCTGCAGCTGATCAACTCAAGCGTTTTGATGAAAAATCTAAAAAGGTCTAAAATTATACTTTTTTAATTTACTTGTGCTTTTAAAAGTAAATCATGAAAAAGGTTTATACTCCTTGAACTTGTTTGAATATATATATTTAACTTGTAAAAAAACTTTCAGGTTGATATTTTGAAAATTTTCTAAACTGGAGCTGTTTAAAATGAATTGGTGTTTCCGGTACTCCTAAAATCGAGAAACCCATTAATAAGTCAAGTGGCTCTAGATCGGGTAATTTTCAAGATAACAAGCTGAGACTCAGCATAATTGTTTAAAATATATATTAAACTCCTATGTCAAGTTTCAATTCGACATATTAAAATTCGGCCAATTTAGAATGAGCCAACGCTTCATATATGAATAAGATGTCCCCTTTTAGTGATCTCCCCTGCTGCAAAATACATACCTGAATTATCGAATTTTTTCCGGACAAACCATTGCTCGGACGAAATAAATACATATGTCCTTTTTTGTTGAAAAATACCTCCCCTACACGGTGGTATTTTTTATTTTCCTCTATCTTCATCCCAGCTCGAAATATTAAGGATAATAATCGAAAAAAAAATGATAATCGATTTTTTTTTCGACTTTGGGAAATCGATAGACTGGTAAACTTTTTTTATGTTAATCTACATACTTTAATGTACTTATAAAAAAAAAATTCAGCCGTATTGCAAATTACTGGTACTTTTGGTCAAAATTGACCTTTACCGACTGGCCTATAAATCAAATGACAAACATGCACAATTCAACTCAAAGTTGTACTAAACGGATTGTAGGGCGAAATTAATATGTTATTTTATTGGAAGTGCGTACAAATTAAATTTTCTACCTAAACTATATCTGAAATATAAATACATACATTGATAGCTCTATATAATAAAGTACAATACCTTTTATTTTTCCGTCAGTGACCTCTTTTTTGTTGTTCTTTTGACGCGTTTCGGGACGTCTATCCCATCTTCAGAAAAGCCCTCTATATAGAGAGGTTGTCAAAACGTTAATAAAACACATAAAAACACAACACATTTAAAAAACACAGTACGTAGATGCGCATCATATGACAACCGTACATCGATTGACTGCACGCTATCAGTCCACGCTCTAGTCTACGATTACTTGCCGCGGGCTTTCTGAATTCTTATCGCTGCGTCATATAGAGTGTTCGAATCGAAATTTAGCTGGTCGTTTAATAATCGGTGTTCATTACTCTTGTTTAATTCTTTGAAAGCCTTGTAAATTCAAACTCTTCCACAGCGTTCATAAACTTTGTACCAATCTTACAAAAAGAATAATTAAGGGAACGGAAACGATACTGGGCCACATAGATTGGTACTGTTCAAGACTTACCTTAGAATTTAAATATCACCAAAAGTAGGAATATTTCAGCTTATCTCTTACAATGCACAGGATACCTAGAGGTTAGCTCAATAAACTATAGAAATAGGTATAATTTTAGGTTTATTAACCAAGTTAAGTAAAAAGTTTATACGCCCTTAATACAAAAAAATTATTAATATGCCCTTAATACAAAAAAGATTGAGATTTAAAAAAAAGAAAACATATATATTTTATTAAATTGAATTTAAAAAAAACCCTCCCCAAAAATAAAAATCAAAAACCCTCCCTTTTAATAATAATTACAGAATTTATACAGAAAAGATTTACAAGTTACAAAGTTTTAACATGAAATACCATGGATTTGTTTTAAGAATAAATATATATTTGTCGTTGGCCAACTCTAAAAGGTAATTATAAATAATTAAATAAACAGACAAGATTAATTATGAGACGTCTCTCTATATAAAAAAAAAGGTGTAAAATTTCTAATGTGTAGCCCTTAGGGGCTAAGGTCCGAAATGTGCTAGCTTGCTCCTCCCAATTTATTTAATACTAACATATCCTAAGTAGTACACATATGCAAAAATCACTTTCAAAATACAGCCTATTTAACACTTAACATAAAAGAAAAGAACAAATGCAGATAGTTCTCATTTTAAATTAACTTCTGTCTCTAATTAAAACTCTGTAGAAATATTTTGATTATATATTCAATTTTCAGTTGCAAGGTAGGCCTTTTCTAATTGTAGTTGTTGCAGGTTATCCCATTGCATTAAACATCCCCTGCAGTTGGACCAGTTTAACTGTATAACACAGATAACAATTTCCTTTTTAGAAAACTTGCAGTTATTTAAATAAGCATAAAATGATAGTTCTTTGAGTTGGCTGTTTTATTGAATTTTGTAGCACAGATAGCAAATAGCTACTTAGATTGTGATGGTTAATATAACATGTGTAATGTTGCATAACACTGTCTGTACATGTTAGGTAAGCCACATGGTAACATAAAAGAAATGTTAACGTTTAGTTACATATCAGCAATATATTTTGCTTATAGCTTATTAAAAGTTTTCAATATCTGTTACACTGCAGAAATACTACACAGTTATAGTTAATTAATGCATAACACTTTAGGCTTGTTTGTGGAAATATCTTTAGGCTTTAACAATAACCAAAATGATATCGGCTTAATAGTTTTTTGTAGGCTGTAAGAATTACATTTAAAATTTAGGCTGTAGTAAAAAAGAAATACATAGGTTTCTCTAATAAATTGAACAAAATGAGTTAGGAAGTTGTACATGAACCAAAAGTGGAAATAACCTAATTAAGTTTTACAAGTAATATTTTATAATTATTGAGGTAAAGCTAAAATATTGTACCTGGTATTCGGAAAACAAAAGGTTTAGAAGTAATTCATGTTGTTCAGCGACACACGTTAACCGCGATCAAATTATTAAAAGCTTTGCAACATTACTACCACTTGGCAGCGTCTAAAAGTTTTCGTTTGTAACGGTCTAATGGCCGACCTTCTACCAACCCTCATGACAAAGCGAAATTTACTTGACGAGATAAAGAGACAGCTGATCGGTTGTCGGATTACAAAATGCTATTGGATGCTAAGGCAGTGTGTACGGCTTCAGATACCGTACAGAGTCGACATCTGGCGGAGAAAAGGATAACTATTTGGGGACTGGGTGAAGGTTAAATACAGAGAGGTTGTAAGTCGGTAAAAAAGTAATATTTAATAAAGGAAAAAAAATATAGGTGGCCCGAATGTCTAAAAACGGCACAACTTGCCTTTACTGCAAATCTTTATTGGTTTAAGGTTTTTTCCAAAATCTGAGTAACTGTGATTTTCGTCTATTAAGTGACGCGCGTAATTGGACTTGTTACCCGAAACAGTTTTTTTTGGCAGTTGTTCCTTAAAACGAACTTTGAAAGCTCTTCCCGTTTGGCCTATATAGATTTTGTCACAGCTATCGCACGTTAATTTATAGACGCCCGTTTGATTTTCTAACGGTCTTGGTTTTTGGGTTTGGAGTCTTTTTTTGATATTATTATTCGTGCGGAAGGCGATTGTCCTATTGATTTTTTTGAAGGTGGATGAGATTACCTTGGGAAGAATGGTGCCATATTCTGTTGATACAAATATTGACTTAGTTTTCTCTTTCAGAGGTCTTTTAGATTTATTTATATGTTTTATGAGTAACTTGTCAATTATAGAGGCTTTGTGTCCATTTTTTGAAGCGATATATTTAATTGTATATAAATTGGGTATATACAGACCATTAGTATATAAATTGGTTCAAATTGAATTATACGGAAGTCCCCAATACTTGAATAACGGAATAAGTATTTTCAGTTCTGAATCTGTATTTAATGTAAATAAAATATTTCTTTTAAGTGTTTTTTCTTCAAGAATATACACGAGAATGTTTTGTAGAAATAGAGTAGAAATAGATTCTTGAAAGCATTCTCCTTTTGTTTCCCATATTCTCTGAACACTAACGGAAAGGCATTATGGCGGCTTTTATATCAACGTAGCTTTGGCTTAACAACAAATAACAAAGAATATACAGGGTGCATCAAAACGTATGTTGCTTTTTTTTGCTAGAAACTTTTCTTTTATAAAAATTGTTGGTGGTGAAAAAAGATACATGTTTTAAACATATGGGTGGGGGGGGGATTCAAATAAATATCGGGGTTATAATGCTGCAGTGTTTATTACATTTAACTTACAATTATAAATAATACAGCAAATGAAAGATGAACTCAGTTTTGGGTGATACCCCTGTTAGCATGCACATCCATTATTTACTCTGTCTTCCGTTAGAAAGCGCTAGTAGCAAATAAGGCGACTAGCGAACAGAAAGCTTTTTGTGTTTTACAGTTTGCAAAGACTGAACCTGTAGTTACTGTACAGTGCAACGTTCGATCCGTATTAAGTTAAAACGTAATATTAAAAGTAATAATAACAGCTGTAGGTGATATCATCAGTTTGAAGACACCAACTGTCTTTACAAATGGAAGAGTACTGGGCGTCCAAGAGTGACTGAAGAATGTGTTGAACGAGTGAGAGTCTTTCACGCATATACCCAAGAAATCAGTTCGGATGGCTAGTCGTGAGTTAGCGATTCCAGTTATGTCTGTGTGGAGAGTTTTAAGGAGGTTACAAGCTCTAGCATAAATACTACGGTTTACGTGCCGACTTTGCAAACGATAAGTCGCTGCATGGCGATCAAAATTTTCGGGATCGTGGCTTCAGTGATATGAATCGAAATTTCACCTAAGTGGACATGTGAACGCTCATAACGTGTTCATCTGGGGTTCAGCAAATCCCCACGAGACAGTACAATTACAATAATTCGACCACGCAGCTGAACCGCTGACGTGAATTGAGCAAATTTCCAAAGTACAGTTTATAGGCCTACGTTTTAGGGTTTCAACCAACAATTTGGGAAATAGGTCTATTCACGACGGTGCTGAATAGCTGCAAAATGGTCCGCACGCCATTCCGCATTTTGGGAGTATCTGCAACACACAAAACATTGCCTGCTTCGCACGCCAATCCCCAATATTAGGAGTATCTTCAATACACAAAGCATTGCGTGCTTCTCACGCCAACCCCCGTATTGGGAGTACCTTCAATACACATTGCATTGCGTGCTTCGCACGCCAACCTCACGGTAGGATCCACCACATGGCTTTGAACCGGGTACTTCTATGGTATTTTACGTTTTGATCGATTTTGGGGGAACCAGGTGAGCTATAAGGTAGCGTAAAAAAAAAATTGTGCAGAATAACATCCTACATTTATATTTGTAGAAAAAACTCGGGAGTAGAAAATGAGCATCGATCATGGTCCCTAGAAAACGTTTTGGGGTGTCATTCAAAATCATACATATATATATAAGTATATATATGTTCGCACTCTAGCGGCCGCATTTTAAGTCCGATTTGTTCCAAATTTGGTACACATGTTGGTTGTCTACGTCGCTCGGATGATTTCGTTAGCAAAAGAAATCCAACAATCGGAAGCTCGTTTTTTGACAGGAAGTGACTATTTTTTGAAATTTTACTACGAGAATGAATTTGTTTTTGAGTTTTTTCTACAGATATAAATGTAGGATGTTATTCTGCACAGTTTGTTTTTTTACGCGACCTTATAGCTCACTTGGTTCCCCCAAAATCGATAAAAACGTAAAATGCCATAGAAGTACCCGCTTCAAAGCCATGTGGTGGATTTCACCGTGCGAAGCACGCAATGCATTGTGTATTGAAGATACTTCCAATACGGAGGTTGGCGTGAGAAGCACGCAATGTTTTGTGTGTTGAAGATACTCCCAATATGCGGAATGGCGTGCGAACCATTTTGCAGCTATTCAGCACAGTCGTGAATAGACCTATTTCCCAAATTGTTGGTTGAAACCCTAAAACATAGGTCTATAAACTTAATTTTGGAAATTTGCTCAACTCACGTCAGCGGTTCAACTGCGTGGTCGAATTATTTATAATTGTAAGTGAAATGTAATAAATTCTACAAAACCTTAAAACTCCGTTATTAATTTTGAAACGCCCGGTATTTTAGACAGTTTTAGTAAATTGTATTCGGAAGAAACATACTAAATTTTAATGTCCTACATCTGTGAGTATTGTTAGACCCAAATGAGAAACATAGTTTGAGATAATATTCTTATTTCCTATCTCGAAGTGAATATTCCATCAAAGCGAGCCGAGATCAAAGCCTTCAGCTGAGTTTTTAACATTAAAGTTTCAAAGATAATGCACAAACTACAGTCAAGTAAATTCAGGTTAACACGACCTTTTTGAAGTAAACTTGTGCGCTAAGCTCACGTTTTTTTAAACGGATTTTCTCAACATTGCTCTAACTCAGTATCCGACAATAATTGTGCCGCAGCCAACATTATATTGCATTGCCGGGACTTGTAATTGTGATGAAACTTTGTTTCATGTTGGTTCGAATAAACAATGGCAATTTTTGCATGTTGTCTCACGTTATACGAGTACGCTTATTGAACAGCAACTTTAAAGCGAAATGTTGTTGAAATTGTTGAATTTAAGTTTTTACAGATTGAGCAAACTCATTATTTTGCTGGAATGGTTTTTCCATTCAAAATCAAATGTTTTATAATTTTACTTTCTCCACCCTATACGTAGTATATGGAGAAAGTATTGTTTTTGTCCAAATTTTCAAATTTAAATTTTTAGTGGTATTATCTGTTTTGGTGCTCCCTGAACCCCCAAAAAATGTTTAATGGAATATCTGTGTTGGTGCTCCCTGAACCCCCAAAAAATGTTTAGTGGAATATCTGTGTTGGTGCTCCCTGAACCAAAAAATATTTTTAGTAGAATTATTTGTTTTGGTGCTCCCTGAACAAGAAAAAAGTTGTTCTGTGTGTCTGTAAGGATGTGTACAGAGTTGGAAACCATACCAATTGTCCGATTTTGATGAAATTTGGTATGTAGGTGTAGTTCTGGAATATCTCCAGAAGTTTTCTAATTTTTTCAAGTTATTGATTTTTAAGGGGTTTTACCCTGCAAAAATGTCCAAAAAACGAGAAAAATCTAAATTTCTCAAAAACGGCTCTAACGATTTTGATTAAATTTGGCTTATTTGTAGCCCTTAATGTAAAATACCATATGCAAAAAACAGCATCTTTCTAAAAATTCTCGTTTAGGTAATAATAATAATAACAGATTTTTAGGGTTTTCAAAATGTTTCAAACATTATTTTCGTGCATCTATACAGGCCTAATTGGCATGTTTGATGCAAATTTGTTCGAAATCGATTGAATAGTTTAAATAATAATAATAATATGATATGGATGTGTGTTACATGCATCTCATATTTTCCATGGTAACATTTTCCTACTTTTGCAATTCTAAATAGCCACCTCCTATTCTACTCTTGGGAAGGTATAAAGTTTCAACTGGGAGAAAGTATGTGGCAGTTATCTGGTACCGTTTATTTATTATAGAGTGTGCATGAAATGTTTACAGTTTATGACTGCAATCAATTTGTTAATGTAGTTTAGGTAAAATTGTTCGCGAAATAAGAGTTAAATAATTCGACCGCGCAGCTGAATCGCTGACGTGAGTTGAGCGTATTTCTTAAATTAAGTTTATATGTTTTAGGCCAACCAACTGTTCGAGAAATTGGTCTACTCACGCAGGCACTAAATATCTGTCTGGATGTACGAAATTTATCCGACACGGCTCACCTGCTGCTTTGTCCCGCTTTGCGAGTTTTCACCTCGAACTTGCGGAATAATATTTTGGACTGCTTCGCTTCGCTCGCAGCGGACCAACTAGCTTTGCGAGTTTGCGCCTCGGCCACCGGCCTCGTGACAGAACTGCCCTACGGTAAAATCACCACGTGGATTTGAAGCGAATACTTTTATGTTTTACGTTTTGATCGATTTTGGGAGGGACCGGATTAGTTATAAGGTCTAGTTGAAAGAACAAAATGTACAGAATATCTACTATATTTATCTTTTTAGACATAACCCCAAACAAGTTTCATTCCAGTACGAAAAATCTAAAAAGAATACTTCCGGTCAAAACAAGTGCTTCCGGTTGTTTTATTTTTTGCTAACAAACTCGTCCAAGCCATTTAGGAAACCAACGTGTGTTCCAAATTTGGACCAATTCGGCCGATAGACAGCGATTACATATACAGGCCGTGAGGTGAATGATGAAACCGTCTTGGGGATGCGCAGTGGCAAAGAGAAAGTTTGCGCATGCGCGGGACAGCTGCTAGGGGAACAATCACCAACCACATTAGTTGGTTTATGTCTCCCCTCTTCTACTTCCCCTCCTACGCGCATCGAGAGTTTCATCACTCTCGGCTAACGAGCATGTTTTTTTTGGGTTTTTTTTTTTTAATATTTTATGGTCCCCCGCGGGGTTTGAACCCGGGACGTCTTGCTTATGAGGCAAGTACCATAGCCGTTGAGCTATGACAGAGGACTTGTTTGGTATACAAAGGTCGGATATGAAGCTGTATGGGGAATAACCGTTAATTGAAATTACAGCCTTGTTTTGAGAACGTCAATCTCCTTCCCACGCTCATAGATAACAAACCTTCCGAGCAAAACATATTTGGTTCACAGGAAATATTAGCTTGAAGCATTCTTTACACATTCACTTCAAAATTTCTACCAAAACGTCCTAATCGACTCCTCCCAAATTTAGGCCTCACCATAAAGTCTCTGCAATATCTGAAAGTCGCTAATAAATGCAGGATCGTGTTGTACATTTTGGCAAATAGACAGGACAAGCATCAATTCGTCATAACTTAGCACTAGGGATTTTCCAGTTGTATGTGTATTGACGTTTTTCAGTTTTTCGTCAATACACATACAGCTGGAAAATCCGTATACAATTTGTTGTTGTTGCTTAGCGTCCTTAGTAGAGTCGGCCCGGATTGAGCACAACCTTGACCTTGACCTTGACC
>JAGFPH010006918.1:0-28996 GCA_018207615.1 Philaenus spumarius
AAACAATACTTTCTCCATATACTACGTATAGGGTGGAGAAAGTAAAAATGTGTAATTAAAAGTGAATCGTAAGCCGGATTCGCAATTGCATAAAGAACATTCAGGTTTTTTTTAGCACTCAATTACAAAAGATGTATTTAAAAAATGGTCTTAAACGAGGTCAAAGCGCTCAGCTGCAAGAAATTGCCCTGTTTACAGATACGGCTATAGAGTGAAGCGTTGGCGTCGCCGGTTGCTTTCTCGTTTACTGGAGCAGACCCTTAATAACTAGATTCGTTATTATGCTGACAAAAGGATTTGATAAAAGCTCTGTTTGTCGTTGAAACCATGCTTTAATTATTTTATATGTTTTGCACCCAGTTTATTTATAGCCAGGCCTAGATACTTGAATCTAGCGAAGAATTGATTCCTCAATTTGGGTTGTATATTTTCATTTTTCAATGACAATTTTTAATGACACCATAAAAACGATTCTTGGGGATCATGGTCGGTGCTCATTGACCACTCTCGACCTTAGATCTCACCATAAGATTCACTACAGCAGTGCATATTTCCTATGGATTTTAAGTTGGTCTAATTAAATGTTTTTGTTAATGGGCAAATTAAAATTTTTGTATTGTAAGAGCAATTTGGTATAATTGAGGCTTATTTGTGACCAAGTTTAAAAAAGTTATTTCACATTTTACCAC
The DNA here is from genome assembly GCA_018207615.1 of Philaenus spumarius. Taxonomy (NCBI): domain Eukaryota; kingdom Metazoa; phylum Arthropoda; class Insecta; order Hemiptera; family Aphrophoridae; genus Philaenus; species Philaenus spumarius. The sequence continues at coordinate 690 of JAGFPH010006918.1, forward strand.
ATAATAATTATAACTGAACTGTTCAACAGAATTTGAGTATTTCAATAATTGTTTAAGCATACATATTAGAACTTGGCCAGGATTTGACCTAATTTAATGTGTTGGCTAGTTTTTCTCCTGAATATAAAACAAAACCAAACTTGTAAAATTAATTTGCTAATTACAGAGGAAGGCGTTTTTAACAAAACAATGTAACCAGACCTATCTCCATATTTAAATACAAAACTGATAAAATTTAGACTATCCGTCTTGTTGAAATCAATGAACTAAATGTTTGGTTGGTTTAATGGTGTTCTTCTAAATCTGGACAAATTGGTTTTCTTCCGGCCAAGTCAGTTTTTCTAGTTCGATCAATCAGCTTCGCCACAATCACTTACTAGCCATTACCAAAGGTTCAGTAAAATATGGATTCACAAATACGTTTTATTAAAAATACAGTACCTATAGACATTTTGAATATTGGTACTTGCTTCTCCTTATTGTTATGCAACTCACAATACACCTTTGTATATTCAAGTAAATTGCCGGGGCATCATAATGCTGCTTTCATTGCAATAGGCCATCTTGTTCACTCTTAGGCCCGGTGCACATGGGCTGCAAAGTAATCTGGACGCCGCGATAGTTTTCAATACTATCTGTTTGGTACCTATAGAGTTTCAGTGCACACTAGGAGATAGGACGCCACGTCATTTCAATCCCATCTCTTTGATACCTTGGACATTTTCATGTCGGGGACGGTCTTCATTGTAGTGTTGTTTCTGTTACGAGATGGATCGAACATAAGTTCGAATTTATAAAAAAAAGGTTGCTTTTTCTTACTTTGTGTACAAATACATTTGTAAAAGTGAACGGAAAAGAAGAAGTTATTAGGTTCATCCATTTAACAATGCGAGATATTTAAGGGGATACCCTACTGAAAATAGGGGTTTTCTATAATAGGCCTTTTTTAATTATGAATTATTTCATTTTTTATATTCATTAGAACCTTAAAAATTGTTTACACTTATAGGAATTGGGGGGAAAAAATTTACATAGCTTTTTGGTTGTTTTTGTTTTATAGGCAAAAAATATGTTTAAAAAAAATCTTTTATAACGTTTTTACTACTGAACCAATTTGGTCGTTTGATATCATGTTTAAAAGTATATAAGAAGCACTAACTTTTTGGGTAGGGCCTATTTATAGTCATATTCTTACCACTAAAAGTTTAGTAGTTATGACCTTACAAAAAAAATTATATATATAAAACAAATTTGTGATTACAAATTTTTTTAAATAATTTTGTATTTGTCCTAGAGGAATACAAATACCCAAAAAGTTGCATTATAAGCTACTAAAGATATAATAAAATTTAATCACTATCTTTAGCAGTTAAACAATTTTAAGAACTTTTGTGTAGAAAATATCAAAGTTGAAAAGTTGCGAAAAAATCGCGTTTAAAGATTCCATTAGTTATTTTAGCAGCCATAGGGAAATAACTTGCACAACCAGTATGTGTAGTCAATATATCTTTCACTTACAAATTGGAAGCATTGAAAGCCTAAGAATAAACATTGTTGTCCTTTGCAATTACTAAAAAAAATTTAAAATCTTATTAGTCCAAATAGCAAACACAAAGAAGTTCAACTCGACCAAAAATAGGTGCGCGCCTATAGAACTATAAACCTTATAAACTATAGAATTAGAAAAAAAACTTTTAATGGTAATTTTTCAGTAGGGAAAAGGTGCTTTCAACACTATTCTCATCGATTTGAGGGAAGATGAACAATAATTCTTTTGTACGTCTATTCGATCATTTGATGAATTGGATGCAAGAATCGGCGATCCATTAAAAGGGCAAGAAATTGCAGCGATGTTGTTTGATCTCCTCAATACATAACTCCATATCCACGTCGAAATCTACGCCCTCCTTGGCCGATCTATTTAATAACTAAAAAAATATTAACTAAATAAAATTAATAATAACATTTTAAAGATTGTGCTGCCGTGAATGGCAGTTTTTATAAAATAAGAATTTGTTATAATAATATTAAATTTTTGGGTAAAGCATACATTCCTAAATTACTATTGAAAAAATGTAATTAATAATTATATTATTGAAAACTTACCTGATTAAAAGAAGCAGATAGAACTGACGCAGAAGCAGATAGGAACTGGTGTACCGTGTAGCGAAAAGTAAACATCTACATATTTAGTTAATAAATAATATAATGCTTAAAATCAACTAATATAAAAGCGAGTGTACGTCCGTCCGTACGTGAGTAACATAAAATACAACTAACTGAATTAACTGAACATTAATTTTATTACTGAAAAAAATGTACTATGGCAATTAAAAAACAAATTAGGCCTACAAACATACAACTATATTTTAAGTTATCACTATCATGGGCTATTGGTTTGAATTAGTGCTATTTTGAATCATAACAATTAATTTGCAAATATAGTTGATGAAAACTTAAGCGAATTTTAAAGTGAACAATAATGTGTGTATATATATATATATTACAACGGACAAAACTCGTTGTAGGTCCTGGGTTTGAATTTATAGTTAATTTTATAAATTCGAATAATCTGGACTTGCCGCGGGCTGAAGCCGAATGTAGGTCACGACAGTCATGTTGACGCGGGCGGGTCGTTATCTGGCCAAGCTAAACTTTTGGACTCTGCCTGTTCGAAAAGGAATAAGAACTTGTAAAAAATACTTAAAGATTCTTTCGGGAAGCCAAAATCCAGGATTTAAATAAAAACAAAAATCTTCAGGAAATGCATTACGCTAACCGCGGGTGTATTTACGGCAAGATTAGATAATAAAAAATCACAAGGTTACGTAAGATACAAGCTATTAAAGTATGGGGAGAAATTCAAAATTCCTCTAAATTGAAAAAGAAAAGGTTTTTAGGCTTTTCTTAAGAAGGCCTAAAATAAAGGTGAAATAAGTTTTAGCGAAATTTTGTCAAATAAAAAAGTTAATGTTAATCCACTAAGTTCGAATGATTTAAAAGTAGGGTAAAAAGGAAGTTTTTTAAATTCTAACCAAAACAAGTTTGAGTAATGATAAGCATAATTTATAATTAAGAAGAAAAACTTGAAAAATTATAAAAGGAGAAAGGTGTTAGATTTTGCACCTTTACAGCCAAATAAAAAGTTAAACTTAAATTTTTATTAACTCAAAATGGTAAATAGTATGTAAATACCATAGTTATGTAAAAATAATCCAGTAATTAAAATATGTTTCGGGAGTAAAGTATAACCCCAGTTTGTAAAAAATCGTTAAACTCCCTAGCCCCACAGCAAGACTACCAGAAGCAGAAACGAAGTGGAAATCCGGCTAGTTAACAAAAGCCAATAGACAAAAAGAAGTGTAAACGAAAAACTGGAAAAAACAAAAAACTAAGACTTTTCCGGGAAAAATCGCCGCGGAAAAACGCGCGCGGGTTGTGTACGCGAACCAAGAGTCGTACGAACGTCACTCGAGTTCGTGTGTACAGAAGACAACGAGCTGAATCCAAAAATGTCAATCTCATGGAAATCAGGAAAACCCTGGAGGAGTTAGAGGAAAAGGATTTTTCATAGCCTAAACTGCGGGAAGCGGGATAAGGACTCGAAACAGCAGAGGGGCTGGCCGAAGATGAGACGGCTGGAGGGGGAGCAGGTCTACCAGCATACGAAAGTGGGCGTACTCCAAAAACAAAAGGAAAATTACTTAAAACAATGGCTAAATCAAGTTTAAAAATAATGGAAAAATTAATATAAAATTCAGGATAAAAAATAACATAGACTAGAAGTTTAAAATTGTCGAAAAAACGAATTTTAAAGCTTCGTAGTAATACAGTGATAGAAAGCTTAAGTTGGCAGGGAAGTAGTGCCGAAAAAGCCTATATAAACGATTGCTCGGGGAAACTCGAGAGCCTTCATTATTCTGCGATGTAATTAGACGCATCAGGCGCTGTTACTTGTTTTTTTATAAAATACTATAGCATGCAAGAAGCTAAGTATTTTCTTCGTTAACCTTATAAATTGTATAGCAAGTGAGAAGATACGTCGTTGCGGTTTTCACCTGGAATGCAGCAATAGACACCGCCTAAATCTACAAGAACTTCAGTGGCAACTTAGTACATATAAAGTTGGCCGAACTTGGAAAATTCTGGAGAAGGAACATAGCCTGCAAGACAGCTGATACATGGAGTGATTCGTAGAGCTTCCAGACAGGACTCCAGGACACCACCAGGCGACCACCAGGACATGCAACTGTAACTTCGAGGGAATAACCGAACCGGGATTGCAGACACGACATCACCACATCCATCTTTAAGAAGCCATCCATCATTCATCCAGACAACCCTACAGGACTCCATCTTCACCAACGAGACAACTTAACCAGCACGCAGAGCATCTGTAGCCTGCCATCGCTAAACAACGCTCGCGGACTTCACATCAAACGTCGCAACGCCTGGACAAGTGTGAAAAGGTCGGTAGAAGCGTAAAATACGTTAGTCCCTGATAAAATTTGCCTGAATTAAATTCAAATAAATTTATTTTAAATACTGGGTTACTTAGGATGTTAGAATAGGTAAAATATTTGTATTATTAATTAAAAAAGTAAATTCATTAAATCGTAAATTCAAATTAAATCCTTCATTAAATTATTATTTAAATTAAATTGAGTATAAAATATTAAAATAAAATATAGTTAGGTAAAAGATTAGTTCTGCCTTATAGTTTAAGAAATTATTATTTAAATTGAAAGGAGACTTATTACTTTGTATTTGTTGGAAAAAGATAAAATCCAAAAAGTATATTTTCTGTTTAAAATTTTGAAAAAAGAAGTTATTAAAATTTTATTTGCTTTATAAGAAATTTATTATTTACAAAAACACCTAGTGTTCAAATATCCCAATAGTTTATGAGTTATAGATTAAGAATTGATACAGTGAAATTTCATAAAATATTTGCAAGCACAAATAAGCCATTTACAAGGTTAGTTTCAGTGTACTCACTACTCAGAGGTTTACAAAAAGTAAAATTATTAACTTGTGTTCTAACTGAGCTAGATTCAAAAATAAATTACTGGAAGTATAACGTAGAATTTTTTTTATTCGGGATATTCAGCAAACTGAATATTAGACACATAGTTATTTCACCTAGGCCAAACAAAGCGAGATTGCCTATAAGACTTCCAGTAGGTGGAAATAACTTATTCTCCAACAAAGAATTCTCAAAAGGAGAGTTTCGTTGTAGAATATATATATATAATCCAAAACCCCACTCACTCACTGTCTGAATGATCACAGTATCTCAAAAACCATACCACCTAGGAACGTGAAATTTGGAACACATATTGCTCATAGGCGCACTAAGAAATAATTTTAAAATATCTGGACTTTAAGGGTTGAAACAACCCCTAAAACAATCATTATTGTTTGTTATATATCTCAAAAACTATACTGGCTACGAACGTGAAATTTGGTACACATATTGCTCATATGTCCTAGAGGCGCACTAGTAAAGGATTTTAAAACATTTGGCCTTTAAGGGTTGAACCAAACCGTAAAATTATAAATATTGTTTGTTATATAGATAATCTCAAAAACCCTATTGCCTAGGAACTTGAAATTTGGTACATATATTGCTCATAGGCGCTAGAGGCGCTCTAATAAAGGATTTTAAAATATTTGGGCTTTAAGGGATTGGACCAACCCCTAAAACAATAAATATTGTTTCTTATACTTTCCTTAAAGCTAGAAAGCTGAAATTTTGTATATTTATTTGTTACAAGATACATAATATACATAATAAACCAGTTTTACATTTTGTTACGTGTTGCTAAGGGGTGAAAATGTGATTGCAACCTAAAAACAATAAATATTAATTGGTACTAGTGGACCCGGCAATGCTTCGCTATTGCTTGATTTACCTAACCTAAAATTATATTCAGTTTTTGATCCAAATCAGTTGTTGATCAAAATCAGCTGTTGATCAAAATCAGCTGTTTTAAGCTTTTCATACGAACAGCTGTTTTTTGTGCCCCTGATAAAATCAAAAGAAATCTTTCTTCTTCTTCCTTAAGATTGACCTTCCATAAGATTAACATTGAAACTTTGAGGGTCACTGGGGCGTATCCCTGAGGACCGATGTAAATTATAATGGGATTCTGCTCATCTACAGGACACTACCTTTCTAACGGTATGCGCGAATTTCTCCTACGATGCACACAAGTTGAGAAAAAAGGACGACAAGTTTTGTGCTTGCCTATTAATATATAGATTCTTTCTTTAAAGCTAAATTGCTGAAATTTGGCCCTTATTAATTCTAAAAAAATATTTTAGACGTAAGCTGATCAAAACTATCCCGATCTTGCATATGGATTTGCAGATGAACCTATCTGGGTGATCTGCAACATCCAGCTAAGGCTGTGACTTGCCAGTCTGTAAATTTAGCGGTTGAAAAAAAAACGCTTTGTACTCTGAATTTTAATTTTTTATTTATTAAATTTATTTAGCCCACATTCAGTGACGGAGAAGATTGATGGGCACCCAGTGAACAATAAATACCAAACTAATTGAAAGTACATGTAATAATTCACTTCGTGAAATAATAGGTGAAAAAAATGAGAGAAAAATTACAATACTTATGTAACATAGTGATTGAAACAACTGGTATTCCGCTAGTATATTATAGTTTTGAACGAACTACTGTGTTCAAAGTATTTGGGGTTAACATAGTTGGTTTAAGTAGGCCTACGGTTGAAATTATGTTTCCAAAATTTATTTCAGGTCTTTGAGTAAAATGTTTAATTGTAGGCTCTGTACATTTACCATGGTGAAAATCGCTAACTGCATAATATACAGAGTGTCCCATAAGTAATGTGCCGAACTTCGGGGAATGGTTCTATGGATCAAAATAAGAAAAAAAGTTCATATAAACACATACCCGACAACGCTTCGTTTTCTAGATATCCTCAATTTTGTTTTTTGTACAAAATAATTCTTATCTAGAGAATGGTTTGACTGATTGAGTTCAAACTCGACGTGAAGTTTAACCAAACATATCTCAAGAAAATAAGCGACTAAACCCAATCATGATTTTCAAATTGGCAGCTGTTTGAAAATTTCAAACATAGATTACTCGAAAACCGTACATTTTAACAAAAAATGTCAAGATACCTTTTTTGTAGCCCTTTTGGTTCCCTTTCGGATGGTGTAACTGTTAAAACAATCCGATGAAGGATTTTATTGAACCACCCGTTATATTGAAATGGACATTAAACTGTCATGTTAGCTAGCTTTAATTTTTATTAAATAACAGTTAAGTTATGTGTAATAATTGGTTTATTCAAACCGGCATCCTATACCAACACAGTAAACACAATATTGTATGTACATTTGCTGTCATTATATTTAACTTGGCTATTATCCTTCATCCGATTGTTTTGACAGTTACACCATCCGATAGGAAATTAAAAGGGCTACAAAAAAGGTGTCTTGACATTTTTTTGTTAAAATGTGCGGTTTTTGAGTAATATAGGTTTGAAACAGCAGCCATTTCGAAACGCATGAAGGGATTTAATCGGGGGTTTTTTTTCTCTTGAGATATATCATTCTTTAGGTTAAACTTTATGCCAAGTTTGAACTCAATCATTCAAACCGTTCTCTAGATAAGAATTAATTTGTACAAAAAACAAAATTGCGGCTATCTAGAAAACGAAGCGTTTTCAGGTCTGTGTTTATATGACATTTTTTTCTTATTTTGTTCCATAGAACCATTCCCCGAAGATTATAGCACTTTACTTACAGGACACCCTGTATACCCAAGTAGATACACATAGTTTGTTTTTTGTAGGCCTGAGTAGTTCTTCCTGAAGAACGAAGTACAAAAAGAATTGAAAACAATACACAATGATTCAAACAGCTGATTTCATCCATTAGCTTTAATACCTCAATAAAAATTAAAAAGTATTTATATATATCTTTAAATTTACATTTGCAACGACCTCTTGCCTCAAAACAAGTCATATACCTACCCTAGATTAGTTTTATAACACATTCAACTTTATATTAAATTTGGAAGTTTTTTCACGAAATCCAACTAGTTCATTACAATAATAACAACTTTGTAGGCCTGGACGTAACTATTGTTTAATTTACGACAACGACTTAAGGAAAAAGAAAGTAGATTTCTCGTCACTCGGGGGGGAGAGGGGGCTTCGTGTGTAACAGTTCTATCGAGTCAACCGTGGTGATTAAGTGGTCCCTCATCGATGAGTACAGGAGCTTCGGTAACTCCGGTAAGTACCTAGCCTACACACTGTCCGTTCGTCTTACCATCAGCTTTTACTTTCACTGAGTGTGGCCGTGAAAATAACACGTTAGACAGTAAGCAGTTCACCTTTTCGTAAAGATTATTATGTAGTGTGCGTTCACTTACTGCTGAACACTATCAAATATATGTACCTAAGTTTCATAAAAATATTATCTTGTAAAAGTGTATGTATTTTATAAGTGTGTGTTAGTATATTATATTATTTGTAAAAATTGTTTTTTATTTGTAATTCTTATGACTGTTTTCTTTCATTTTTTTAAATAAATGGATCACAGTTAACATGTATAACAAACATATTATTAAAAGAACACACCAGACAAAACACAGTTAGGCATGATTGTATTGTTTTACTAAATTTATATAGTCTATTATGTTTTACTTCCATTCTAAAACTATTTTATAACTTTCTAATGTATATACAGGGTATTAGTGAACTCTCTTTAAAATTTTTTTAGATGTGTGCCTCGGTCCAAGACAAACAAAAAACACCATATAAACATTTGTCTAAAATTACTGTCGGTCTGTATGTGTTTTTTACTTTTTACAAAGGGTTTTATAACTCAAGATATATTTAAGTTAGAAACTTGAAACTAGGTATAAATGTGTATATTAGTAAGTAGAATAACTGTTTAAAATATCTTTGCCGTAACTAAAGCCGTTTCAAAATGGCGGCCGTTTAAAAATTTCAAACCTAAATTACTCAAAAACCGTACATTTTAACAAAAAATGTCACAATACCTTTTTTGTAGCCCTTTTTATTCCCTGTCGGACGGTGTAACTGTCAAAACAATCGGATGAAGGATAATAGCAAAGTTAAAGGTAATGACAGCAAATGTACACACAATATTGGTATAGGATGCCGGGTTGAACAAACCAATTATTATACATAACGTAACTGTCATCCGATTGTTTTTACAGTTACACCGTCCGATAGGGACTCAAAATCGCTACGAAAAAGGTGTCGACATTTTTTGAAAAATTACAGTTTTTGAGCAATTTAGGTTTGAAATTTTTAAACGACCGCCATTTTGAAACGGCAAAAAAGTTTTAAACAGTCATTCTACTTACTAATGCACACATTTATACCTTGTTACAAGTTTCTAACTTAAATAGAGCTTGAGTTCGAAAATAATTTGTAAAAAACACATACAGACTGACAGGCAGAAATCTAGGAATTTTAGACAAATGTTTATATGGTGTTTTACTTTCTCACTATACTATAGTATACAGAAAGTATATAGTGATCGCAAAAAAAATCGATCTTGAGATTTTTGTGGAAATATCCGTTTTGGGACCCCCAGAGTACAAAAAAGTGGTTTTTACAAAATGTCTGTCTGTATGTCTGTATGTATGTCTGTATGGTATACAAAGCTAGAGAGAAAACTATTCGATCGATTTCAACCAAATTTGCACCAGACATGTCTAGTACGCCTGAATAGATGCACGAAAAAGGGTTTTGAACAATTTTGAAAAACAACCTCCTTTTTGGCCAAAAAACCCCCAAAAAATCAGTTATTATTTTTTTATAAAAAAACGGCTCTAACGATTTTGATAAAATTCGGTTTATATGTAGCCTTTAATGTGCCCTACCATATACAAAAACCCGCATCTTTCTAAAAATTCTCGTTTAGCTAATAATAATAATAATAACTGATTTTTGGGGGTTTTTGGCCATAAAGGGGGTTGTTTTTCAAAAATTTTCAAAACATTTTTACGTGCATCTATAAAGACCTAATTGACGTGTTTGGTGCAAATTTTTTCGAAATCGATCGAATAGTTTTCTCTCTAGATAATAATAATATTTATTAGTTAATCTCCAACTTCAATAAAAGTATACACAGCTAGAGAGAAAACTATTCGATCGATTTCAACCAAATTTGCACCAGACATGTCCAGTACGCCTGTATAGATGCACGAAAAAGGGTTTTGAACAATTTTGAAAAACAACCCCCTTTTTGGCCAAAAAACCCCCAAAAAATCATTTATTATTTTTTTATTAAAAAACGGCTCTAACGATTTTGATAAAATTTGGCTTATTTGTAGCCTTTAATGTGCCCTACCATATACAGAAACCCGCAAATTTGGTTGAAATCGATCGAATAGTGTTCTCTCTAGCTTTGTATACATACAGACATACATACAGACATACAGACATGCAGACAGACATTTTGTAAAAACCACTTTTTTGGACTCAGGGGGTCCCAAAACGGATATTTCCACAAAAATCTCAACATCGATTTTTTTTGCGATCACTATACTTTCTCTATACTATAGTATAGTGAGAAAGTAAAAGTATACAAGCTAGAGAGAAAACTATTCGATCGATTTCAACCAAATTTGCACCAGACATGTCCAGTACGCCTGTATAGATGCACGAAAAAGGGTTTTGAACAATTTTGAAAAACAACCCCCTTTTTGGCCAAAAAACCAACAAAAAATCAGTTATTATTTTTTTATAAAAAAACGGCTCTAACGATTTTGATAAAATTTTGCTTATTTGTGGCCCTTAATGTGCCCTACCATATACAGAAACCCGCATCTTTCTAAAAATTCTCGTTTAGCTAATAATAATAATAATAACTGTTTTTGGGGGTAATTGGCCATAAAGCGGGTTGTTTTAAAAAAAAAATTCAAAACCATTTTACGTGCATCTATGAAGACCTAATTGACGTGTTTGGTGCAAATTTTTTCGAAATCGATCGAATAGTTTTCTCTCTAGATAATAATAATAATAATAATATTTATTAGTTAATCTCCAACTTTAATAAAAAAAACTCTCCTACCCCACCCTACAAGTCACAGTGAATCTGTTTAGTAATCTAAATGTATTTATGAGAAAGTATGTGCCAGTTCCTGGTACCGTTTATTTAAAGAGAGTTCTCTAACACCCTGTATGTTACTAGGTGGTAACTGTGGTTTCGCTCGTAGATGTGATTAAATAAATAAAAGAACTATCGACTAAATATTGTGCCTTACCATTACATGCCGTTAAAAACAACTATTTTAGATCCGCGTTACATAACCTAAAAACGCACAGTGAATTTTGCCCAAATCGATCTATGTATCCCGTTTAGGCCTACGTAAATTATTAGCTATGCACCTATACACGCTAAAAATCCCGTTTTCCACCAGTTATTACTCACAACTCCCGAACGAACATAAAGATTACAAATCAGGTTTTGAGGTGTACTTTACATCTATGAGTACATTTCACATTATTGCATACTGTTTTGGTATATTTAACGGTTAAACCAGCGTATACAGTAAAATAAAACACAGACGGTCTTGTCAAAGTGTTAAGCTTTCGATCCAAATCTGTTGTTTTATTTATAATGGTTGCGTGCCACATCCGTTCACGACCTAGTTTTTACACTTTTTCAATTTTTAAATATGAACCCTAAATATTTCCGGGATAAAAAGATGCCTAGATTAATCTCTGAAAAGTCCTCTATACATGCAAATGGAAGTTTCGTCAAAATTTGTTCAGCCATTCTGGAGATTAGCCCGGACAAACAAACAGACAGACAGACAAAAAATAAAAAATGCATGTTTAGGTTTTGGTAAACCATATGAGCTTAGAAAAAAGTATTAATTTAGAAATCACAAACAGAGACTTAAATTTTAGTTATATGTATTTATCTGTATGCATTAAAATATTATGTAATATTATATAACATTGTATGTAACATATAACATATTATGTAAATATTATGCATAGCCTATATTATATAACATTGTAAATTATTTACATGATAGTATATTTTCTTATAAAACATCTTACACAATACGGTTACATTTGATATGATAAAGATAAATACATTTAATTTGATAATTTAATTAATTACATTTACCAATAAATTATAACTTAGTTTAATATTTTCGAAATCATCTAAAACGTGGAGAAAATGATAATAATATCGGATTGAAATATGTAATAAACATTACATTGTTATTAACATTTTTTTGAAAAATAATTAAACTTAATATGGCTGTGTAATTAATTTATTCGTGTATAAAGCACTGGCAGAATGTGATTACAACATTTATTATGATTTGAAAGCTGATTAAGGATTAGTCAAGGTGTGAGGTTATTCTAATGTAATAATTAATTAAAACTATAATAGAATATCTTGTAAAAATGTCATAGATCAATGACATTTTGTGTTGACAAGTTTATAAAACAAAAATGGAGGAAAAAATTGGGAGGCGCCGGGCATCGATCCAGGTACCTCTCATACGCTAAGCGAGCGCTCTACCACTTGAGCTACGCTCAATGTTATTCTAAAACAAGTTCTCAACTTGTTATAAGAAGTAGACCTCTTACAATTTTTTTACAGGAATTTCAACTTTTTTTGGAATAAAATGTAGCCTAAAATATTCTCTGAAAGTCTTCTACATGTTAATGAAAGTTTCGTCAAAATCGGTTTAGCCATTTTGGAGATTAGCGCGGCCAAACAAACAGACAGACAGACAAAAATTGTATAAATGTGTGTTTCGGTTTTTTTAATGCGTGAATAACCATATGATCTTAGAAAAAAGCTTATATTTTAAACTCACAGACACTTCAATTTTATTTATATAGATTACAGTACGTAAAAGCGTTTTTTCAAAGTATGTATGATTTCACCTTATGTGATTTATTCATCACTTTATTCTGATAAGTAACATTTTTAAAAATATAAAATTTTATGTCAAATAATAAAAAGCAAACATTTTGAAATATGCAACAATGTTGCACCAAATTCGTCACAAATTTCTTGTGCCATAACTTTAAATATAGATACTTGCAAGTCATAACGCACAAAGAAGGCCTAGAAATACTCATTCCTTGCCAATCTTCGAGGAAAACTTAAAGTTCTTTAAATATTATGTTTCCTTTCAAATATTGTCAATCATCATCATCTTTTGCTTACGTATTGGCAGTTAGCAACAAAAAACATCTACACTTAGTTTATTCATTGTATTCCAATCTGGTTTTATTACAAGACTGTTATAATTTGTTTGAAGCATTTCCCATTTGAGATTACAAATATTGATTCTATCTCTTTCCAACAAAATAACCTGTACTTTGAAAACAAATGTACTAAATGTTTGCTATTTAAGAATTTAATTAGTAAACTAAGAAGAAGAAAAAGTTACACACTAATATTAATATTCGATTTAAAACAACAACATATTATTTTATAGTGATAACTCGATTGTGATAAGTATTATTATTAAAGAATTATTAGAAACTTGGTAAAATAAGGCTCTGAACACATCGGTGAAGCACTTGAAACAATTTTATGAATCTGTTTATATTTTAATATTATTCTGCAAAATTTCCACTTTTGAATACCAAAATTAAAACCCAAGATAGTTCAATTAGTAGTCGCTACACTGTAAATTTCAATTGGTAGACCTATCTACGTTGAGCAGGGTTAAATAATATAACAAAAATTGTATTTATTTTTGTAATTTTGGCAATATGTATGATGGACGCTATAAAGAAGCTGACGATTTTAAAACGTATATTGGCGACTCAAAGCCCTATGGCCATGGGAATCTCGTCAGAAACCGTTTCAACGAGTGTCTTGCTGGAGAGATAGTCTGTTCCTACTGGTTTTGTTGGCAAGGGAAAGACAGGAAATTTGCTTGGCATGAAGGCAAGGGTCCAAACCAAGGTACAGGTGAAGAAATTAAAACCGAAGTCAAGAGAGAACTTTTTCAAGGGTAGCAAGAACGATGACAGACAGAGAAAGCCGGGAAATGGACGTAGCAGTTGTGGTTGGTTGGAGAGAAATGATGGTGAAGTTGGTTACTATCTCACCCAAGCATTGTCAGACCATGGATGTTCCAACAGTTATCTAGAGAGAAAGGGAAGACGAAAGTGCAACTACTGTAATAACAAAATGTAATTGTGTGCTTAAGACCACTCCAGAGAAGTGTAAACTTTTTATTAATTAACACAACTTACGAAATGAGAAAGCACAATGTACATTTCAGAGGAATTACTAATTAAACTAGGTATACATTGTATTAGCATTGATGAAGCTTAGACAGGGTAATGAGGTTTCTGTGTGCTGGGTCCCTGGGCATTCAGGTATTGATGGTAATGAAAGAGCAGATTAGCTAGCCACGAAAGGGTCCGAGTCTCCTCTTGTAGGCCCTGAGCCGGTGCTTGGGATTTCCAGCATCGGTTGAGATGTGGATGCAGGAGGGCAAACACAAAGCCTGGAGGGTTTCAGGAACGAGTGGACTTGCCAGGAAGTTGTTCAAGCCAAGCAGGAAACATGCTGAAGAACTTAGGAAGGGATAATATGAGAAGGGTGGTTGGCCTATTAACGGGTCACTATCACCTCAGGAAACAAATACATAGAATTGGGATTGCCGAGGAGAGTATACGTAGGAAATGCGGGTTGGCTGAATAATCGGCGGAACACATCCCACTGGAATGTGAGGCTCTAGGTAGAGTCAGAACTTTTACCCTAAGCCCCCCAGGGCAGGAAAGGGAAACCATCCTAGAAAAACCCAATAGGTAGTATCTGTGCCTTTATGAGGAAGACGGGTATTACTGGGTTGGAATAACTAGGAAATTTAAGGGGGCAAAAGATCTATTTGGTCAACGCCGGCAGGGTTCTTTTAGGATCTTGCAACCCATGGAAAAAATAGCATTAACAGATTAAGCCTATGATGTAGGACAATCTGTTACACTTATACACCCAACTCAATTATACTAAATTAGCAATGTGATTGTGGCCTAACCGGCTAAAGCGCTAGTCAATGGTGATGGACTCTGCTGGTTCGAATCTCGGCAAGACCAAAACTTGTTTCAAACAGATGGCGTTTCACTTTAGGAGCGTTTCACATTAAGAGCGTTTCTCTTTAGGACCGTTTCACATTAGGAGCCTTTCACAAAATGCATGGTGAAACGAGTGACGGTAAAATCCGATTCACCCCGATCAACAAGAAAACTATATACTCTGCTATACAATTTTTTTGGAAATGGTGCGCCTATAGAAGTTTCCACTTCAAAATATATATAACGCCATGCTTATTATTTTTATGTGTGGCAACTAGATGGAAGATCGTAATAAGATGGATATGGATATAGGAGAAAGGGTTACAAGGAGAAATATGGTGGGACTAATACTTGAATCAATGAAAAATTATTGAACGAAAGTTATGAAAACCGAGCACGAAGACTGAATGAAGAGAATACAATAGATAAAATCTGGCGGATAGCATATATGGAAGCGGGATCATCTAGGATAGCGTTGGGACTGTCCACGAAGTTTATATCCATTAGGTAGGAACTCCGTGGGCGGTAATAAAACTCAGGACCCATAAACATAATATAATCATCAACAACGGTTATAAATAATAGGTAAAAAAGGCTATGGCGTTTATTCTTAGTATTGAGTCATTGCATCGTACGGTAAAAGCATATATTAATTAGCAATTTAAATACAGAAGAAATAATACTCGCATGATTGAAAATCATATGGTATTTTTTCTTCAAAGTATTACTATATTTATAAGGTTTAATTAGGTCCAGTGGTATACTATTTGAGATTTTAGTTTTAAAATGTTTCTTTCCTTTTGCAAAAACTGAAATGTTTAAATCCCCCGTCGTCCCCCAATGTTTTATTATTGGGAAAGAGCAACACAAATTTAATTAATAATTTTTACCAAAGTTGTATTTATTTGTTAACGTAAAATTGTTAATTATGAAGTAACAGATCAAAGTTGAGCGTTAAATTTCAGTAAAGAATTTATTATAACGAGTACATTATTTTATATTTATTGCCATGAATAATTTTGATTACATTTTAAATTTGTACTTAAAGAAGGCCATGCATGGCATTTTCATTAAAATCTTTTGATCATTTTATATTTTGTCTAATTTTTACCAAACATGTATTTTATAATAAGCTATGTTTAGCGAATTTCGATAGGAAAGAGCTATTGCCATGACTCTTATGGCGATACCGAATGCCGGGAGTGGTCATAGCACCGGTCATTGTGCCCAGAAAACGATTTGGGGTATCATTAAAAATTGTATGTGTACCTCGTATACACAGGGTGATTCAGAACTATGCGCCGATGTCTAGGAAGCTCATTCTATAGCTAAAAAAAGAAACTAAGTTCATATAAACATAGACCCGAAAACGCTTCGTTTTCCATATATCCGCCATTTTGTTTTTTGTACAAAATAATTCATACTAAGAGAAATGTTTGACTGATTAGTTCAAACTTCGCATGAAGTTTAACCTAACAATGATATATCTGAAGAAAAACAAGCGATTATATCCAATCATGCGTTTCAAAATGACGGCTGTTTGAAAATTTCAAACCTTAATTACTCAAAACCCGTAAATTTTAACAAAAAATTTCAAGATACCTTTTTGAAGCGCTTTTGATTTCCTATCGGATGGTGTAATTGTCAAAACAATCGGATGAAGAATAATAGTTAAGTTACGTGTAATAATTGGTTTGTTCAACCCGGCATCCTATACCAACACAGTAAACACAACAATATTGTATGTACATATGCTGTTATAATCTTTAACTTAGGCCTAAGTATTACCCTTCATCCGATTATTTAGACCGTTAAACTGTCCGATAGGGAACCAAAAGGGCTGCAAAAAAGATATCTTGAAATTGTTTGTTAAAATGTACGGTTTTTGAGTAATTTAGGTTAGAAATTTTCCAACAGCCGCCATTTTGAAAGACATTATTGGATATAAACGCTTATTTGTTTTTAGATATATCATTGCTAGGTTAAACGTCATGCCAAGCTTGAACTAATTCAGTCAAATATTTCTCTAGATATGAATTATTTTGTACAAAAAACAAAATGGTGGATATCTGGAAAAGGAAGCGTTTTTAGGCCAATGTTTATATGTAGGCTACTTTTTTTATTATTTTTAGCTATAGAATGAGCTACAGCGAAATTGCCGCATTGTTCTGTATATAGGCTATCCTTTTACTTTAAATGAGCAATTCTTGGATCTTTGTATCTTTGTATCTGACGCGGATCTCGAAAACGGTTCTAACGAATTCAAAGAAATTTTGTATTTAGGTGTAGTTTTGATTTTTAAGTACACCCATATAGTTGTATTTCGTGTAAAAACGCAATTTTTTGAAAAAAACTAATTTAAAAGATGAAAAATTTTAACATAGGGACTTATGGGTTGCCGTGTTGGTTACAAAATAACAACGAAATAGTAAATAAAGCAATCAAAACAGCTGTTTATAAACAAGTCATGAGATTGAGTACTATCCAAAATCAGCTGTTCATTGGATAGTTTTTAATTACTGTTAAAAAAAAAATAATAATTTATACTGTTTTAGCAAGTTAGAATTGGAATAAATTGGGCCTGATTTAACAATTTATTTTGTCAAAAAAAGTAAACTTGGCAAAAATTGATAAATTCTAATAGTCAATTTTGTAATATAGGCCTGGCTCATTTCTGAAACATAGTATTGAGGTTATGTTTACTACTGTATATTTAGGCCTGGTTTCGAAACCTTAGTTGACAGAAGATAGTCCTAACTAGGACTAAAATCGTAATGAAAGCCTCTCACGTTTCTAAAGCATGTATTTGAGGTTATAATTAATCTTATAATTACTGTTAATATAGTTAAGCCTGGTTTCATAATTTTACAAACCAATGTACAAACGAGCCAAAGATTAACGAGATTCTTTAGCGAATTTTCCAACTGCGAGCGAAGCGAAGCAGCCATCTGAGGCCAAAGGCCGAGGCGGGGTTGGGACGCCAAGCGTCCAGGGGCAGAGCCCCTAGTGTATATTATGTGTTCAAACTCTAACGGCCGCATTTTACGTTCGTTTTTGTCCAAATTTGGTACACACGTTGGTTTTCTAAGTCGCTCGGACGAGTGTGCTACGAAATAGAATGAGTCAATATATTGTTATTCAAACCTAACAATTTGACAATAGTAGAATTGCACTTGTAAGCACAATTATGTAATATAGAGTAGGTAGTTAGTTATGTAATGCAGAGTTGCTATTAGCAAAAAATCCAACAAACGGAAGCACGTTTTTGACCGGACGTCTGGTTCCCCCAAAATCGGTCAAAACTAAAAATACCATAAATACGAGTTTGTTCGCTGCAAACGAAGCAAAGCGGTCCATAATCTGAGGCCGCAAGGTCGAGGTACAACTCGCAAAGCGCAGTCCGTAATCTAAGGCCGTAAGGTTCGAGCTAGCGAAGCAGTGGAACTGCCAGCGGAACGAAGCAGTGCTTGGAGGCTGAGGTGAAAACAAATTCTACTTTAATTTTATAATATATTTCGTACACGCAGGTAGCCATTCAGTGCCTTCGTAAGTAGACCAATTTCCCAAATAGTTACCTAGTTGAAACCCTTAAACATATCAAGTTAGTTTTAGAATTTCGCTCAACTCACGTCTGCGATCTAGCTGCGTGATCAAATTGTTTTATATTTGTACCTGTTAAAAAAAGGTTTGTCAGCGTTTATTGGCAAGAGCTAGATTAATTAATTGTTCGCTGACTTTCACATGTTTTTAAATAAAAGTACGTGACATGAATTTCAATTAATAGTTCAACGCAAGTTATTTCTAACATTTTCAATGACAGGAGCGATTGTGATAGTCATTGTGTTCTGAGTTCAGGGAGTGGTCATACGGGTAAAAATGAAGGAAGTTTTTTTTTGTTTGTCTGGAATCGCTTCTTTTACTCGCTAACTTTTTAGCGAATTTCCATAGGAAAAATGAGCTATTGCAGTGGCCCTTATGGTGAGACCCAAGGTCGGGAGTAGCAAATGAGCACCGATCATGGTCCCCAGAACCGCATTTTAAGTCCGAATTGGTCCAAATTTGGTACACGTGTTGGTTGTCTATGTGGCTCGGACGAGTTCGTTAGCCAAAAAAATCCAACAACCGGAAGTACGTTTTTTGACCGGAAGTAACTATTTTTTTATTTTTACTACGAGAATGAAATTTTTTTAGATTTTTTTCTAACAATATAAATGTAGGATGTTATTCTGCGCATTTTGTTTTTTTACGCGACCTTATAGCTCACTTGGTTCCCCCAAAATCGACAAAAACGTAAAATACCATAAAAGTACCCAGTTCAAAGCCAAGTGATGCAAACTCGCGAGGCCACTAGGAGGAAACAAATTCTACTAATATATTGCGTACACACAGACAGCTGTTCAACGCCTTCGTGAGTAGACCTATTTCCCAAATTGTTGGTTGAAACCCTAAAACATAGGCATATAAACTTAATTTTGGAAATTTGCTCAACTCACGTCAGCGGTCCAGCTGCGTGGTCGAATTATTTTTTTTTTAGGCGGAAAAATGCATTTACGAGTAAGGAAGTTACTCTGGCTCCGAACACAGGCACAAGAGTGTTTCCGCTGACCTTCTATGCTTAAATTGAGTTGAAATTGTAAGCGTTACTCATCAATGTAAAGGCTCAACTTGTTCCAATAATCATTTAAAAATGGCGGACATTTAAAAATTTTAAATAAGAATAACTTTTATAAAAAATGTCAAGAGTAGCCTAACTGTTCGTACCCAGTTTTTCCATCAAATAGTATAGCTGTCAAAAGAAACTGGGTAAAACAACGTACAAATTAATAATCACTTGATTTTGCAAACTTATTATTGCCTACGCTTTTTTGCTATGGAAGTTAAACGCTTTAAACTATTCTGCGCTGATTTGTTGCTGCCTTTTATTCGATAGTTTTGTTACGTACACCTTTGGATAGGAAGTGAAACGGAGTAATTTACTCTTGACCTTATTTAGCGAATTCCCTTAGGAAAGATGAGCTATTGCTGTGACCCTTAGTAGTTAATGAGCACCGATCATGGTCCCCAGAACACGTTTTTTTGGGATATCATTAAACGTTATGTATATATATATATATATATATATATATATAAGTAAATATATTATGTGCTCGCATTCTAACGCCTGCTTTTTACGTCCGATTTGGTCCAAATTTGATATACACGTTGGTTTTCTAGTAGCTCGGACGAGTTCGTTAGCCCAAAAATCCAACAATTGGAAGCACTTTTTTTGATAGGAAGTAATTTTTGTTGTCTGGTAAAATACCATAAAAATATTTGGTTTAAATATACGAGGGGATTTTACCGAAGGGCAGCTTCTGTCACGAGGCCTATAACCGGGGTGCTTGAGCGAATCGAGCAGTCCAAAATCCTAGGCAGCATTCCAGTCCCAGTCGAAGTGCAAACTCACAAAGCGAGTGTAAAACTGCAGCGGAACGAAGCAGCGCGTGAGTCTGGGTGGCAAACAAATTCTCCTTATATATTTCGTACACGTAGGCAGCTATTCAACGTCTTCGTGAGTAGACCAATTTCCCAAATAGTTGGTTGAAACCATAAAACATAATAAACTTAATTTTGAAAATTTGCTCAACTTACGTCAGCTGTTCAGCTGCGTGGTCGAATTTTTTGTACAAAATTATTGTTTTTGGCTTATTCTCATTTAAAATGTTTAGACGGCTCCCATGTTTAAAAGGCTCCCATGTGTAAACGGCTCCAATGTTTAAACGGCTCCCATGTTTAAAAGGCT
Source organism: Philaenus spumarius (assembly GCA_018207615.1). Classification (NCBI taxonomy): domain Eukaryota; kingdom Metazoa; phylum Arthropoda; class Insecta; order Hemiptera; family Aphrophoridae; genus Philaenus; species Philaenus spumarius. The sequence continues at coordinate 21,573 of JAGFPH010006918.1, forward strand.
CCTTTGTTCAAACTGCTCCTATGTTTAAATGTCTCCCATGTTCAAACGGCTCCCATGATCAAACGGCTCCAATGTTTAAATGGCTCCCATGTTTAGACGGCTCCATGTTTAAACGGCTCCCATTTTTAAACGGATTTTGTAACAAGTTGATTATTTTTTCAAACTAGGTCTTTACATTGATGAGTGTAGTGCAAAATTACAACCCAAACTGTTAAGGCGCTCTAGGCATATAAACTATTTAGTAAAAAATAGTGACATCCAGGGTACCCAGAGGTACATGTAACAATTCAAACTAGTGCATCGTGTAAACTAAAATTAAATGTTGCCCTATAAATCCGAAAATTTCATTTCGAATTATAGTGTAGCTAACAGTATTCTTGCTAGTTCATTTGGCCTACGCCTACGTCCGCGTAGTCTATGTGCAATAATTACCATACTATTAGTACGGTAAAAATAGAAATTTTGAGGTGTGAGCCTGATGTAGGTTACCGATTTAGAAGTTCTTTTGAAACTTATTCGTCCCGCCGAGTAGGTAAAATTATTTTTGTATGACCTTTTAATCCCCTTCAATTTTTGAAATAACAAAACCCGAGGTCTTTAAAAAAAATATATTAATGTAACAATGTTTTTCTGGGGACGATGAAACTGCCCCGATATTTTAGGTACGTTTGAAATGATGAAACTGCCCCACTCATTAAAAGAGGATCAAGAAGGGTCGCCTCGCCAGACCAGAAATGCTGAAATTGCCCCGAGCGCCTGTCCCTGCGTGATTATTTTTGTCCCTGCGTCCTGTCAGTGACTGCAGTCTTCCAATAAGTGCCACCAATATCAGGAATTACTAGCTGATAAACTTTAGTGTAATACAATCAGTTGTATTAATAGGGGTTAGGTTAGGTTGTCGACGGGAGGAAAAGCAGACGACGGTAGTTTTAGAAGACTGCAGTCACTGACAGGACGCAGGGACAAAAATAATTCCCTTTTTCCCCCAGTCCCGTAGCGACTACCTGGTCGGTTGCTTAGGGCAATTTCAGCATTTCTAGTCTTGCGAGGCGACCCTTCCTAATCCTCTTTAACGAGCGAGGCAGTTTCATCGTTTCAAAAGTACCCAAAATGTCGGGGAAGTTTCACTACGCCCGCTTTTCTTAACTTTTTGGCTGAAAATATTTTATTCTTTTTATTTAATTATGGTGAGAACAATGTATTTTGAGTATAAAATTTGTATTGTTTACTATTGGTTGAAAAAAATAGAGATGTGAAAGCTTTGCTTTAACCGTTCGTGTTATAAACAATATTATATATTGTTTAATGCAAGATTTTTCCTGTGTGCCAAAGGTTTTATGTAAAAAGTAGGGGAAACGATCATATGTTTTAAAGAATTGAACAAAAAAACAGGCAGTCGTGGGACTGCCGTTAGAAGCGAAAACATTTTACTTTCATACAGTTAACTTTATTTTCGAGTTATTAAAGACGTAGTTTTAATCAATGTATTAATGTTGTAATGGGATCTTAAATAATTGCGGAGATGCGACCGAGCCTTAAATAATTGTTGATATAAGATAGATCCTTAAATATTTTCGGAGATGCGATAGAACCTTCAATAAATGTCCGAATACTGGTACGACAGCTACAAAAAAGTTTCACTTATTTACCTGAACTAAGTCTGGTACGACATCTATAAATTATTTAACTTTTGTATGTCAAATATAACCATCTGTTCCTTATTTACATGACCGAAGTCGGGTACGACAACTGTAATAAGTGTTCCTTATTTACCTGACCGAAGCCGGGCACGACAGCTATATAAAGTTTTACTTATTTACCTGAACTATGCCTGGTTACGACAGCTAAAGAAAAGTGTTCAACGCGACTGTATCAAATATTATAGACTTCAAGTGGTGACGGTGACGTCCCTCGATGCAATGATTTTTCCTCATGCAAAAAGTGCCTAACGCGCCTAAAGAAGTTTTCATTTAAAAAACAACGGAGTTTTTTTGAGACAGCATCCGGCCCCGTATAGCTATCTAGTTTGGCGATTTATTCGATGTTATTTTCTACTTTCTTTTCATCTTGCGTCTTAACGCACGCAGTTGTATGTTTGTGGAGCTTGCCGCATCAATGTCCACATTTTTATTATACGCTTTAATACGTGCTTCTCACAGCACAGTGAAGTCGGTTTGTAAAAGACAAAATTGTATTAACACTTTGTATTGTAAATGTAATTATGAATCGCGACGCTTTAGCAGTTGCTGGTGTTAGTGTTGCTTGTTTATTGATATGAAAAGCGAGTAGACGTAAAAGAAAATCTCGTTCTGTATGGATGAAAGACTACTTTAAAACAAGATAATTTTAAATATTAAACAATTTGGAGCTTGAACATTTGTACAATTTACTTGTACAAGAATATTTACCTTTATCGTGATGCACATAAATTAAAATATATTATCAAAATGTTTCAGAAAAGGCGGAAAACTATGGGTTACCGTATTTAATAAGTTACTCAAAAAAGGAACAAATAAGTTATTCTAGGCGATCAGATTGTCCTTGTACATTTAGGCAGAATTATTCACTTTAAAATTTTTATCAGCTCAATGCGATTTGAATGCAAGGAAAAGCATTGCAACTTATGTATTCGTAGTGCCAAGGTTTTCTTGGAAAAGGATCACTTCCGTCACGTTTCCCTTCAGCTGTTTCTATTTGCCTATTTTCGTCTAAAGTTGCAGGTTAGCAGGACCACTTGTGGCTTTGCTACATGTAGAAATGATTTTAGGGATGCATTTAAGAAACCATCTTGTCCGATAAAATTAATATTTTACATTTGTATAGAGGATTTTATAGAGTAGATAAATATACAACTACTAAATTAGCAAAGCTTCCAGGTAAATTAAGTTATTAGCGAATTTCCATAGGAAAAATGAGCTATTGAAGTGGCCCTTATGGTAAGACCCAAGGTCGGGAGGAGCAAATGAGCACCGATCATGGTCCCCATAACTCGTTTTGGGGTGTCATTAAAAATCATATATATATATATATGTATATAAGTTTGAGTACAATTTTCAGCCAATCATAACGTAACACTTTCACTAAAGTTTGTCCAACTTGAGACAAACTTTAGTGAAAGTGTTACGTTAGGATTGGCAGAAAATTGTACTCAAACTTATTTCATGGATCCTAGCAGATATAATTTGTATAATAATATATATATGTGTTCGCACTCTAGCGGCCGCATTTTAAGTCCGATTTGGTTCAAATTTGGTACACACGTTGGCTGTCTACGTCGCTCGGACGAGTTCGTTAGCCAAAAAAAATCCAACAACCGGAAGCACGTTATTTGACCGGAAGTAACTATTTTTTGAGATTTTCCTACGAGCATGAATTTTTTTAAAAGTTTTTTCTAAAAATATAAATGTAGGATGTTATTCTGCACATTTTGGTTTTTTACGCGACCTTATATTTCGCTTGGTTTAACCAAAATCGATCTAATCGTAAAATACCTTAAAAATACCCGGTTCAAAGCCATGTGGTGGATTCTACCATGGGGTTGGCGTGCGAAGCACGCAATGCATTGTGTTGAAGACACTCCCAATACGGGGGTATCCGTGCGAAGGACGCAATGCATTGTGTATTGAAGATACTCCCAATATGCGGAATGGCGTGCGAACCATTTGCAGCTGTTCAGCATCGTCGTGAATAGACCTATTTCCCAAATTGTTGGTTGAAACCCTAAAACATAGGCCTATAAACTTAATTTTTGAAATTTGCACAACTCACGTCAGCGGTTCAGCCGCGTGGTAGAATTATTTTTTTGTTAAGATGTGTCTACGATCATGAGTGCTGGGGTCTAAAGAATTAGTCAAAAACCAATGTCACTGAATGAGAACTAAGAGATTATTTAATCTAGTAGGTTTTTGAAGTGAAACCTCTTAAGGCTCGTTAGGGCAAATTGGCCTGTATCCTGTATCAGACGAAAAGTGAAACATTTCCCCTTCTCCGACTTAACCTGCAGTTGAAAGGTAAGAGTTGATGATAATCGTTTGACAAGCATGCGCAGTGCAAGGAGAAAGATAAATCATCAATTCAACTAAGCGCATGCGCCGCGTGTACTGTGTTTAAACGTAGCATAGGGAACCATTAGACGCTTACGAATTATACTGTACATTAACTAAACAAGTTTTAATATTTACTTAATTTTTGTTCTAGAGTTAAAGATAATTTACGAAATCTGATGTTATATGTTTGAATCGTTGTTTACAGTAAAGACCGCGAAAGAATACCGTGGAGGGACGTTCTTGTGTACACCGAGACCTTGAACGCTCCAATCGTCTTAGTGCGATGTTGTCACGTTCTTCCCACGCTTCTAACTGAACTCGAAGCATTTATAATTCTTTAAACTGTGCTCTCAAGCCTCGAGCGGTAAATACCAGGAGTGTTCGAGACTAGTAGATATGGCAACGCTGCGCGCCCATCCTATTGGCCGCCACGCAACGGTATTCTTTATTGGTCTTTAATATAGGTACTTAGTTCTTCAAAAGAAACTAATTAGGCCTACAAACGAGGAACTGAGTCCTACCTAACCGAGTAAGGTATAGGGAACTGAGTCAATGCTATTAGGGATTTTCAGCATGGTAAATGTACAGAGCCTTTAATTAAATATTGTACTCAAATATAATTTGGAAAACAAAACAATATATCATACATTTTAATCATAAGACCAAGTAAATGCATGATTTAAGTTCCAAATATTTTAAATTAAGTAATTTAGTCAAAGTAAATTATTATTCATTTATAAATTCACTCAATTTTTTATCTTCAGTGGGCCTACATTTATAAATTAATAAGTTCAATCTGTTATGATAAAATATCAATAATTCATACCAAGAGTCCAAGATAGTGATAGTTTAATATTTGTAGGCCTAATTTGTTTCTTAGCTGTCAAGAATGAAGTAAACAAAAATGATTGTAAAAATACACACATTTTAAACGATTCTAATCTCAAAGCCGATCATATAATATATCAAATTCAGAGAGAGCAGTCCAGAAAACCAACTGTTTCTAGAACCCAAGAAGTTTCACTTCTACGTTCTAGCACTTGAGTCACACTCACTTTTAAAATTTGCACAAAGTGTAATCCGGTTCCACGCAGACCAAATATGACGGCGTAGTTTTACAATTCACAACATGACCAAAATACAATTCCGTTAGAGTTGGGTTTAGAAAGAATATTAGATTTAGTTTTAATACATTATTGTAATAAACGGTACCAGGAACTGGCACATACTTTCTCACAAACATATTTAAATTATTAAACAGATTCACTGTGACTTCATAATTGTAGGTGGGGTAGGAGAGGTGATTTATTAAAGTAGGGTATTAACTAATAAATATTATTATTATTATTATCTAGAGAGAAAACTATTCGATCGATTTAGAACAAATTTACTCCAAACACGTCAATTAGGCCTGTTTTTAGATTCACGAAAAGAGGTTTTGAAAATTATGAAAAACAACCCCCTTTATAACCAAAAAACCCCCAAAAATCAGTTATTATTATTATTATTAGCTAAACGAGAATTTTTATAAAGATGCGTTTTTTTGCATATGGTAGGGTACATAACTGATTTTTTTAGGGTTTTCTTGCCAAAAAGGGGTTGATTTTCAAAAATTTTCAAAACCGTTTTTCGTGCATCTATACAGGCCTACTTGACACGTCTGGTGCAAATTTGTTTGAAATCGATCGAATAGTTTTCGCTCTAGCTTTGTATACATACAGACAGACGTTTTGTAAAAACCACTTTTTTGGACTCAGGGGGTCCCAAAACGGATATTTGTAAAAAAATCTCAACATATTTTTTTTTTGCGATTAGGCCTACTATACTTTCTCTATACTATAGTATAGTGGGAAAGTAAAAGTGCACTTTGCAAGCAAAAATCAAGTAAAATATACATGTCACCGGACTTTAAAACTCATGTTACCTTTTTAAATCCCTCAGGACTCAGGATCTGAATTTAAAAAACAGGAATTCAAAATCTATCATATTAATTCAGAGATTCAATGGAATTTAATGTGTAAGAAAAACATACTCGTCAAAACGTACGCGTTTATAATGTAGTACATTTATATTGATTGTAAAGAATTTCAAAAAACACAATTTCCTTGGAATTTTATTTCGCGATGTGTGCAAAGAAACATCGGGCAACAGTTCTATCTAAATATTGCAGCAAGCTCTCTACGCACCACGCTATCAAGCCTCTTTATGACGCACACACCCACCTACAAGCGCGCCCGCGCACACAAACAGAACAGCAATTGATGGGCACTCGTGCCCCTTTCCATACTAATCAGTAAAGTAACTCTAGACAACCACTTAACATACAATGATATACCATCATTAACAATAGAAAGTCTGCATACCTTCTTTTGCCGCTTGATATGTGTTCAACACTATTAGTATTCAGATTCAGTCAAATAGAGAACACATTTGTTTTGTCCGCCTTTTTACATTAAATTATCCTGTAATTCACAATAATTGGGACTACTACGGTTAGGCCTGTATTTTACTATCAAAATATCTTTGACAAAGATCTTGATAAAATTTCTGCAATATTTGATAGTGTAATATGTAATCTTTAATAAAAGTTGGCACACGTCAATTTTTTTTGTCAATGTAAGAGAGGACCTTTGATCAAAAATCGTTGACTAAAAAATTTGACAGTGTAATATAGACCTTACTGTGATGTCTAACAATGATTTATTAGTGAATTTCCATAGGAAAGATAAGCTTTTGCAGTGACTCTTTTGGTGAGATCTAAGGTCGGGAGTAGTCAATGAGAACTGGTCGTGGTTCCCAGAACACGTTTTGTAGTAACATTAAACATTAGATATATATATTCAAATTTGATACACTTTTTTAACTTCCCGCTACCAATAAAGCGAAGTTATTGATTTCGGTCCGATTTTCGAAAGTCGAGTTTTCATTAAATCTCCACGTTTTGAGGTCCCAGGAAGCCATTCTGACTATTCCCGCCGAGGTGTCCGACCGTGTGTGTGTGTGTGTGTGTGTGTGTGTGTGTGTGTGTGGATGTATGTGTGTAAATAAATTTTTGTCGTACAGTTTCTCAAAAACGAATCAACCGATTGAATTCTACGACATGTTATTCGAAAGGGTGTATCAAAACTTAGATCTGATTAGATTTGAGAGTTAATCCATCGAGCCAATCCGAAGAAATTTAAAAAAATAACCTAAATTTTTTTGAATTTTTATGTTTTTTAAAAATAACTTTAAAGCGTGCGAAAAATCATAATAAAACCATGTATACATTTTTTGTGCTTAAAAAACTGCGTCGACTGCTTTTTTGAAAATGAAAATCGGACGACGCATTCAAAAGTTATCGTTGTTTAAAAATTCACAAATTTTCGTTTTTTGGTA
>JAGFPH010006918.1:38133-50982 GCA_018207615.1 Philaenus spumarius
ATTTATTTCTTACAAGATACATAGAAAAAGTAAACTAGATTTGCATTTTGTTGTGCTGCTAAGTGGTAAAAATGTGATAACAACCCCTAAAACAATAAAAATTCATTGTTATATTTTCCTTAAAGTTAGTGAGATGAAAATTTGCACATTTATTTCTTACAAGACACATAGAAAAAGTATCATGGATTTACATTCTGTCATGTGCTGGTAAGGGGTGAAAATGTATCAACAACCCCTGTAAAAATGTTGATTGTTATACTTTCTTTAAAGCTAGAGAACTAAAAATTTGGCATTTATTAATTTTAAGTGTTTTATAGGAAATCAAATAAATAATATCACACACAATTTAAATAATTATGTCTAATGGGTGAACTGGGGGGGGGGGGGCAGCCCCTTTACAATAAAAATAAATTGTTGTACTTCCCTTGATTGACACCTTCGTTTCTTAAGTGGTAATCAGTTTGCCTTTGCTTCACCAAAGAGGTTGGCGAGCGAAGTGAGCAGGGGGCTGATCCTCTAGTATTTTTATAAAGTAAGAATAGTTATCAGAGCCCAACTTAACTAAAATTTGCAGATTACGATAGTACATTTTAAATGAGACAGTGATACTAATTTATTTCTAATACAAAAGACGTTTTTGAAACAGATAACTAATAAAGTTAGTACCTTACAACAAAGGAAAGAATCATATTGAGGAAATATACAGCCTTAAAGGTAAAGCCTGATTTGTGGCTCCATCACTTTAGTAGTTTATTTACAATTATCAGCTATCATTCGTAATATTTATTAAAAAAACTTAAGTAAAATAATTAAATAATTAAAAAAAGAAGTTCTAATTTGCAATAAAAAAGTTTAAAGTTTGTATAATAAGTGATCTGTGTTGTATACAGTTTTAAAAAAAACTTTGATTTAAAACAAACTAAATCTGTGTTATTGAAGGAAATACACCATTTCTGTAGGCCTACCATACTTTTAAACTTTACCAAACTGTTTGAATATGTAATTATATTTTATTTGGCAGATAAATAAACAATCTAAGGTCCTGCAGTTAAAATGGTTTAGAAACAAGGGCTTATCCTAGACCAGCGGGTTCCCTACCTTTTGAGTTGTGCAGACCACCTACTTTGTAAAAAAAATAACTCTGAGGCCCACTAACTATATATACATATAATGTGCATATATTTATCAGAATTAGTAAATACAACGTACAATCCAAGAAAAATTAACAAATAATTTGTATAGAGAAAAAACTTTAATGAACAGACTTAGTTGTCACTACTAAAAGATAACTTCAAAACAAGAGACCAAAGTTTAAAGAAATCAATGGGATATATGACATTGAGTCAATATCCCATCCACGAAACAGTCAATATCTGGAATAAAACTGGATGGTTTTAGCCTCAAATCATTCTTAACATTAAATTTATTCCTGCATTTATTTAAAAAAAAAAAAAAAAAATAAAGTTGAAAAGGCTTTTTCACATAGATAGGTTGTAAAAAAGGTCATCAAATAAGAGTCGCAGTGCAGTTTTGGCATTTGCTGGCTACTCTTGCCAAACATTTATTCAGGAAAAAAGTAATGGTGTCGTTTCAATCACAGATTTTAGAGTTTGGCCGCATGAAAGTTCATTTAACAAGTCTTCTTCACTTAATGATATTCTCAATAATTTAAAATAATCTTCTTCTAAGGGATTTCTGATCCATTGGACTTCACCTTCAATTTGAGGAAAGTAATTACTAAAAATTTTAAAAATATTAGTATACAATTTTATATTGCCTGAGGTTGGAGCCCAAAGATTTGAGGTGATCTTTTATGGCTGTAGTTGTTTTTTTCATCAATTTTGACTTCATTGGTTTCTAGAAAATCATGAAGGACTGGAAATATGACATAAAATTGTTTCACTTTTTGATCACATCGTTGAAGTTTGAGTATGATTGCTTCTACTTTGGCTTGCACCAAAAAAACTTATGAACGCCCTTGCCCTGCAGAATTAAGTTAAGAACTCACACCGTCTGAGTAATAACTTACAATGTTTCCATCATCATCTCCCTCTTTAAGGGAAACTCAGAGTTCGTTGCGGAGTTCGAACTATCTTGAAAACACTTTACCTCTCAACAACCACTGAACTTTGCAGTGAATATTACTAATATTGATTTAAAGTCCTCATCCGCGGCCCAGTACCAAGCTGCCCGCTGCCCATTGGTTGGACGCAACGTATTACAGCTTATTCTTGTATGAATCCTCGTTTTTAATTGGTAAATTCCCACTTTTCATATAAAAATTCACTAAATAATTGCACTAATACTGTCTTAGTGGTAATATGTGCAACTGGGAAAACAATGACTTGACAGTTTTCCTTTTCAAAATAAATTTAATCAGTTGTTTCTATAGTATTTCTACTGGAATTTATGTTGGCATATTACTGTTGCTCACCCCCACTCACATAAACATACCATACTCAGTTTTTAACATTGTAACAAGAAATATTATACAGATCTTAATAGTTAAATTTGGCAGTCATTGTAAATAAACAGTTTGTGTAACAAAAAATTTGGTTTAATTTTACATGCGCTTTTTCCAGTTTAACTCTTTGTCTAACAATATTGCTAAATATTGCTCACTGTCAATGTATTTGATTAAATTTACTTTTGCACACATTAACACGAGACAAACAACATAAACACGGCTAAATCAGATTACTAAATACAAATGGATTCCCTTGAAAGGAAAAATTTACATAAACAGTTTTCAGGACTAAGTATCAGTTATTTCCGAGGCGATGATAACCACCTAGGTTTTTCGCCTTTAAAAACAAAAAACAAAAAATCACTGTTATTTCATTTGTTATGAAAATGATGCTCTAAGATCAAAGTTCGTTCCGACTTCAAGTGGATCCCAAAAGCCAGCAGAATAACAAATAGAAAATATATGACACCATGCCTTGAAGAATCATCTTTTACTAATTATTACTGAAATTAAAAAATAAATTAAAATACGACGGTCATTCAGTAAGTAACGAGACAAATTATTTTTGCACAAAAACGGTTTATTGAATCAGTACAAAACTTTGGTTACTTTTCAACATAGTCCCCAGCAACACTTATACACTTGTCCCATCTTTCTGCTAATTTGTAAATGCCCTTGGCATAAAATTCTTTAGGTTGATCTCGAAGCCACTTTTGCACCTGATTTTTTACCTCTTCATCGGATTGAAAATGTATCCCTCGTAGACCATCTTTAAGGGGTCCAAAAAGATGGAAGTATGATGGAAGGAGGTCGGAGGTGTAGGGGGGATGTGGAAGAATCTCCCATCCCAGTTTCTGAAGTTTTTCTTTCGTCGGCTGTGCCATATGTGGACGGGCGTTGTCATGAAGCAAAATCACGCCTTCAGTTAAGAGCCCACGGCGTTTCGTTCGAATTGCAGGTCTTATCTTGTTTTCCAGCATGTCACTGTAGTATTGGCTGTTGATTGTTCTTTGGCCTTCAAGAAAATCACAATAAGTTAGCCCCTGAAAATCCCAAAATACTGTAAGCATGACTTTTCCGGCAGATGGCTGGGTCTTGAATTTTTTTTGAATGGGAGAAGTCGTATGCTTTCACTCAAGGCACTGTCGTTTTGACTCTGGCTCATAGTGGTGGATCCATGTTTCATCACACGTTACAATTCTTTTAAAAAGCCTTCTCCTTCAGTCGAATATCGATTTTACAACTGTTGACTGATTTGAAGCCGGGTTTCTTTGTGAGCGTCCGTGAGTTGTCTGGGCACCCATCTCGCACAGGTTTTCTTGTACTGCAGCTTGTTATGAATAATGTTATGGACAGTTCCAACACTCGCGTATACTTTTTCACTTATCAGTTCAACGGTGATACGCCTATTGTGCTGAATTAACGCGTCAATCCGAGATTCGAGAGAGGAAGTCCCAACTTCGATCGGTCGTCCACTGCGTTGCTCGTCAGAAACTTTTGTACGGCCACTTTGAAACTGTTCTACCCATTTGTAAACGTTCGAACGATTTAAACAATTGTCTCTGTACACTTTTAACATTCTTTTGTGGATGTCACTACCTTTCTCACCTTCCGCGACTAAAAATCTGATCACGGCACGTTGTTCTTCCACGGTGCAATTCTCGAGCGGACTTGCCATCGTTAACAGAGTAAATTTTAGGATATGTTAACAAAATATGATTGAACAGCTGATCAATTGTCATCGCAAGGTTGCCAACTTTATGTCCTGAAAGTTTTGTACTGATTCAATAAACCGTTTTTGAGCAATAATAATTTGTCTCGTTACTTATTGAATGCCCCTCGTATGTAGGTAGCCTACTAATAAAATCAAAATAAATGTCTGCCATGGTGTAAGAGTTTTCTTTGGGGGAAAACAAATGAATTACAATTTATTGATTTTGTTTTGCTATTTTTTCTGTTATTCATTCTCTTTGCCTTATTTTTTCTTTATGAGCCTTTTCATTAATACACAGTTTAATTTATTCAAAATAAATGGCATAGAATTGTTAGCAAATGATGTAATACATACCGTATTAAATCATTTGCTAAATGTCTTTTGTTAATTTTCTAAGTTATTGTAATGCTTAAAAATATTAATAATAAGACATGATTATAATATATTAATTTCAAAGCAAAATTACTAAAATAACTGTTTCCTGTTCCTGTTCTAGTTACTGGTTTGAACATTATCCTTGTGGTGTCCATTATGTATCTGGTCTGTATATTCTACACTACCATTGTAAGTACTTTAACTAATAATGCTTGCTTTCCCAGACCAATCTGTTCATATTTCTTACTAAAAATGTGTTCTAACGTGTTGTTTCATAGGGTGGAATGAAGGCAGTTGTTTGGACAGATACATTCCAAGTGGTCGTACTGTACTCAGCCATGTTTGCCATACTTATTAAGGGTACCACCGACATTGGTGGTTTCAACGTTGTCTGGGAGAGGAATTCCATGTTTAACCGAACAAACTTATTTGTGTATGTATATTCATTTTATTTCAATGGTTTCTGAAACACTAGATCAAAACACTTTACAGCGCTTGTGTAGGCCTATTCAAACTCTTTGTGCATACAATAGACAAATAAATGCTATTAGTATGTTTTTAAATATTGCCATCAGTACCAGAGGTTTACTTTACAAGGGTTTAGTCATGCTCTGGTCACCGCCATTCCCACCAAGACTGCGATGTAGCCTTCCAGCAATTCGAGTGACTGTTGAGAGTCACCGCAGGCACTCATGAGTGTGTCTGACAAGTTTGCATCAACTAATAAGTACACCCTTGTATGTAACACTCTGGCACAATACAAAATCAATTTTACGTTTTCCTGACAATTAATATTTGCTATTTTTTAATTGTTATTTTTCATACTAACTTTGTTTATTAACTTTTTTATATTTTATCAAGGCGAAAAACTGGTATGGTCATCATCACTTGATAAAATCCTACGCAGCACTCAAAGCTGCTAAGTGTAGTAATCAAAACAATAGACGAACCAGCAATTGAACTGGTTAAGAAAAATAAAATGTCTACAGTCTTGACAAATAACTAAAATTACAACCAATTATCACAGATATACGATTAAAAACAATGAACAATAGAAATAAAATTATTTCACATCTCAAATTTAGTTAACAAGAAGAAAAAACAGATTGCATCATAAATTTAAAAGTCATGAAACTATCTTGGGTTATGAAATAAACCACAAATAAAGAAAAACTAACAGTAAAACATAACAACAACAAAAAAATTAAACAAAAAGTCACAACACAAAATAAAACCAGAAATGAGATCTGTGAGATCCATACCATCAACTTCCCATAGTGACATAAATTGATATTATTGAAAATAATAATATTATTGGCCTATAACTACAGCAAAACACAATTAATTATAAATGTTGTAAGTAGGCCTATTCTTTCATAAAGTGTTTCACAATTTTAAATAATATACGCCTACACAAAAACAATTTGTCGGTACCTTGTAAGAAACATTATTATCTTAATATTCTAAATCTATATGAGTATGGCAACACACAATTATAAAGTGAATATAACTTGGCCCTACGCCGTTATGCACATTCTTTCTAAAAACATCGGTCATGTACACACGTTTCATCTTCAGTGAGCCATGAGATACAATAATCAAATTATAAAAAACTTTAATTATAATAAGTCATGTACTAGTTCAGGATTGTTAACTTACATTATAACAGTATATAATAGATGTCCAAAGAGCACTGTGGTGAATTTTAAACACTGATACACGAACCACAATTTCGGTAAATAACACGTTTATTGTTTTAAATACCTTTGGCAGTAAAATATCTGTATTTTGCTTTCAGAATTTTCTAAATTTATAAACATTCCCATTTACGTTTTACATACCTTCAATTTTATTCTTTATTTTAAGTAGTTTTAGGATGTTTTTGTAAACCGTGTCATTTTGCAACCTTTTGCCAATCCCAAGGACAGGGACAAGTACCGTTAGCCGTTATTTTGATAGTCCGAACTACCTGAGGAAAGTGTGGAGAATATGTCACAGTTTAGTTTTATACAAATATTTTTGTTAGCATTAGTTTAGTTATAGAACCCTCTGATGATGGTAACTTGGTTACTGAAATGTACATAAGGGACTATAATAACATACTTAATACATTTTTACTAGTTTATTTGTGGGAATGGGGTGTTGTGTTATTGTACCGAACTTATTATAATATCAACAGAAGTTGTTGTATGGGTATTGAAATGTTTGTAAAAGTTTATTGTTAAATCATTGCCTAAAGGTTGCATCAATATAACTGCAAAACATGTTTCATTGAACCAATATGGATTGCTGTAAATGCAAAACATGTATTTATAATCGCTTACTACGAATAACGATTGTGAATAAATGTATTTCAATGTGTAATGAGTGTATTGTCGTTATGATTTCCAGATGGACATTGGATCCAACAGAGCGTTACTCTGTGCTGTCTGCTTTGATTGGCTCTGGATTTCTTCATATGTCATTCTATGGTGGGAACCAATTACAGATTCAAAGATATATGACTGTAGACTCTTGTGAGAAGGCTAGAAAGTAAGGAAAAGAGAATGATTGCTTGTACCTAATCTACAGTAAATTATTTGAAACAATTATATTTCCTCCAAAATAATTCCAATTTCTGTTTTGTCATGCAGAATCAGTGTTTATTATAATGTACAAAATTTGGTAAATATGAAATGAAAAGTTTGGAGAGTTTTAATTTTGGTAGGTTTTTGAAATCCATTCTGGATTAATTTTAATTTGTGTTTTTTATATTTTATTTTTAAATATCCACTAAGAAAATCATGAGTTTTAAAAAGCCCTCAATTATGAGGAAACTATTGTTCTTTAAAATTATAATATTTCTTATAAGTTGTTACAATTAATTATTGATATCATCTAAAAGACTTCTCACAATTTTAATTATAATTATCCAAAAATATCAGTTCACTGGATATGTTTGGTTTATACAAATTTATAGAAGTATATAAAATGTAAGACAGCTGTATGAACCCTCAATATTGATAAAACTTGTAAACACTTATATCATGAGATAATTTACAGGGTGTATCAAAAAGGACTTTACAACTTTGAAAATTCTTACAACTTTATTCTTACGACTTACAGACTTAATCTTGGTGTCATGTTGAAGGAAAATAGATCAAGTTTTGACTCACGTGGTACACTATAGTACAGAATTGCGTCACCACAAGCGTTAGCGGCAGTTGCAGCAAAATTTTCTGTCTTTACGGTTCCGAGTGTCCTCGCTGTGTGTTTGGGTTAAAGAGTCCAAGTCTGCGACAACTGCGACAATATAATTTTCGTACAGAATATGGTAAATATCCTCCCAGTAGGCCTACTATTTATCAGTGATATAAGTGTTTCATTGAAACTGGATGTTCGGTAAGACACAACAAGTCCTCAGGCAGTCCACTATGTCTAACGACGTTGTAGAACAAGTGGACAAAGCTTTTTGAACAGTCCTACCAAATCAACCCGGCTTGCTTTGCTGAATGCTGGGCGACCCACACACGACTGTTTGGCGTGTGTTGATGAAACGGTTGCATCTCAAACCATACAAGTTACATATGATACAAGACTTAAAAGACACTGATAGGATTGCTCGTAAGGACTTTTGTGATGAAATGCTACATCAGTTGGATGAAGTTCTAATTGGAAAGATTGTTTTTAGTGATGTAGTGACTTTTACTTGAGTAGTACAGTTAATAAACATAATTGTAGGATTTGGGGCAGTGAAAATCCTTGGAACATGTACGTGACAGCCCAAAATTGAACGTGTTTTGTGCAATCAGCAAGGACAACGTTTACGGCCCTTTCTTTTTCCAAGAGAAAACTATCACCGGTATAATTTACTTAGAAATGCTGGAAAACTTTTAATCCCACAGATTGTTGAGGATGGCCAAGAACGCTATTTACAATTTATGCAAGATGGTGCACTCTCGGAAGTCCGGGATTTCCTAAATGTCGCTTTCCAATGGATGGGCCGAGGTGTGCAAATTACATGGGTCCCCATGTTCAGCGGACCTGACACCTCTTGATTCTTCTTTTGGGGGTTCATCAAGGATACCGTGTTTGTTCCAAACTTACCGGCTCTACCACAGCTTAGAGCTAGGATCTACCTCGCAATTGAGCAAGTCACGCCTGACATGCTGCAGCGGGTTTGGCAAGAAATCGACTTCAGATGGGATACTTGCTGCATCACCAATGGAAGCCACATTGAAGCTCTTTAGGTATAAGGTGAAAAACTTGATGTATTTTGCTATAAAATGACACCAAAACCATTCCTCTAAGTTAAATTAATAACTCATTACGAGTTTCTAAAGTTGTGAGTCCTTTTCGATACACCCTCTATTTAAGGATGAATTTCACTACTGTTCAACAAGAAATATAATTTTTACTCCTTTTTTTAACACTGATATTTTAAATGATAGGTCTCTTTGTGTTTAGAATTATTTTAAAGGTCTCTTAAAAACGAGAAAATGGTGATAGTATCCAAAATAGGAGTGGGTTAATCTTCTAAAATAAATTGTACCAAAATAATTTGTAATGGTGTCTTTCACAAGAAATTATCAATAAGGAAGAGTTACACCTTTTTTCCTGAATTAAATGAAACTTTTGTAACAAAAATCAAACAAAGAATAACTAAAAAATGATCTCAGAATATTGATAAACATTCCAACGTTTACTCAGTCATACTTTATTCATTCATGTTTTGTTATTAGTTATCCATCCATCCATTATTAGAATATTTATCATTAAAAAATAAATGATAACTTCATTCATATTGTTCTTGAAGATTCTTCATTTTAAAACTATTAAAAAACCGATGAGGCATTTGTTTGGATTTGCTTGTAACAACAGCTATAGAAAAATAACCAACAGTGGTATTGTTGTGAATAAAACAGTGATTTGATTCAGAAGCATGCTGGCACCATCAGTTTCATCCCACACCATTTACTAATAAACACGTTATATCAAAAGTTTGGACTTTCTTGAACTGATTTCGTATGTTTGTAAAAGATTTCTACAAACGTGTTGGTATTTTAGATAAACAGATTTGTAAGAATCTGCAATATGTTATACTACGAGGCTTGTCCAGAAAGTAAGTACAGTTTCGTTCTACCGCCGGCACAGCGCTAGCGACGATGTTCCGCGTATGCGCTCTAGTCTCCTTGGTTCATTGTTGAACAGCTGACGCAATTACGGCAAAGTTTTGTTGTGTTTACATTCGTTAGTGTGCACTCAAAATGTTTAAAACAATTTCTGATCCCGCGGACTGTGAAGTGCGTTCTGTAACACGATTTTTGAACGCAAGGAACATGAAGCCTGCTGAAATTCATCGCCAACTTACAGAAGTTTATGGAGAAAAGTTATCAGTGATGGAATGGCAAGAAAATGGGTTCGGCAATTCAATGAAGGGTGAACCAATGTTCATGACGAGGCTCGCAGCGGGCGACCATCGGCTGTAAGTGATGAATTGGATGAAAAAGTGAATGAGAAAATTCGTGGAAACAGACGTTTCACCATAAGAATGCTTTCTGATGAATTCCCACAAATTTTAAAATCTCTTTTGCATTGAGATTGTGGTTAATCGCTTGAATTATCGCAAGTTGTGTTCCTGTTGGGTTCCGAAAATGCTTCCGGATGAACACAAAAAGAAGCGACTTGACAGTGCATTGAATTTCTCACCCGTTACAGTGAGGAAGGAGAGAAATTCTTAAACAAGATTGTTACAGGTGATGAAACTTGGGTTTGTCATGTCACTAAAGCGTCCAAACAACAGTCAATGGAGTGGAGACACTCACGATTCCCCAACAAACAAAAGTTCAAAACAACTTTGTCGACAAGAAAAATCATGTGCACTGTGTTCTGGGACAGAAAGGGCATTCTGCTTGTTGATTTTCTACCCAGAGGAGAAACATTCAATGCGGAACGATATTGTGAAACACTGAGAAAACTTTGGCGTGGGAATCAGAACAAAAAACGTGGAATGCTTAGTGAAGGCATTGTGTTGATCCATGACAACGAACGTCCCCATTCTGCTGGTGCAAGTCAAAACCTTATTAAAGAATTTGGTTGGGAGCAATTTGACCTTCCGCCGTACAGCCCTGATCTCACACCTTCTGATTTCCACTGGTTTTTGCACGTGAAACGGGATTTCGGAGGGCGTCGCTTTGACGGTGTTCGGCAATGGCTCTCGTCAATGGCGGCATCTTTCTATGAAAAGGGTATAGAAAAGTTGGTTCCTCGCTACGACAAAATGTCTGAACTATTTTGGAAACTATGTAGAAAAATAGTTTAACCCTCAAAGTGGCAGACTGCAGTTTTGACTGCAGTCTCTCAGGGGCAACTCAACCCGCTCGAACCTTTGCGAGAATTTGCACAATCGATCATTATATCCACTTAAAATGATTTAATCGTAATAAAACCGGTACCGTTGGAAAGGTAATGAATTAAACTATAATTTTTGTATTTACAACTTTTTTGTAGAACACATATTTACATACGTAATCACTGTTTCAAAATTGTAGTACCTAAATCACCTATGATTCACGCGTCAATGAACGGCGTATACTGTCAAGATTTTGTCTCATTTTCAACGGTCTGTAATTCCTCACAGAAGTTATTTATGAAGAAGATCATTACAGCATTGAATTTAGCAGACGATTCTGTTTCAAACTGCGTCTTCAAATCACATGTTACTCTGAAAACAGCTGTTCTATAGGATATACGGTAAAAGCTTGTAATTGGTCATATATATTTGGCCAATACGCAAGCCTGTTTAGAATCGATTCTTACAGTCTTATTCGATATATCCCTAAAATGTACAATATATGGTTATAAACAGAAATCTTCACAGTTTTTATCTATGTAAAATTCTATACATTTAGATCTCAGTACCAGGAGACCGAGCTAAAGCTCGCTTATAAGCAGGGCTATGATTTCAATAATAAATATTGGATTATTGAGTTTTGAGGTTAGGCCTATAACATTAAATAACTAAATAAAGGGTATATTCAACATTAGGCTTACCTGTAATAAAAATACAGTTTAAAGGATTAACCATAATCTCAACGCTATGCCTCAGAAATAAGTCAGGCCTAAATTAAAGTTTAATATTTCAATATCGATATAGGCCTAGGGCCTAGTTCGCTCACGTCAATAACTATTATTGCAAATTTCCGTGAACATCGTTTAGGTTAGGCCTATAACATTAAACAACTAAATAAAGGGTATGTTTATTTAGCAGCAGTATTCGTTGCCATGGTAACTATAAATAGATACAACATTAGGCTTACCTCTAAATAATAAAATATACAGTTTAAAAGAAAGCAGATGATTATTGTAATGGCATTGAAAACATTTGCATCAGCTGTGCTTTGTATTGTTTAAAATGGACAAATTTCACTTTTTAATTTAATAAAAAGACGTAGAAAACGAATTTTCCCAGACTGGTGACCATTTCCAATCGATTTCTCGTGGCCAAAAGCCCCATATAAAATGAAAAAATGAAAAATCCTTAGACGGAGATTCCAGATCCATTTAGCAGACAAACAATTATCTCTCGCTTTAGAAGATAAGATAGGTTGGTATAACAAAGCTTTACAAGTGAACACAATTCATCGAACGCCACCCGTCTAGTTGACTTCATTTGTTGACATTTGTTTTGTGTTATTTTATGGTTATTACAGTTTATAAAATAGTGTTATATTGTGTTTTAGTTATAAATAAATAAGTGTAGATTGTGTTTGAGTGAAATTAGGCTTATAACGGTGTTGTAATAAAACGGTAAGTTTATAAATAACATAGGCTATAGAAATAAGTTTTAGGTTATTGCCGATTTGAGGTTTTTGAATTTTCATTACAAAATGTAAAGTTATTTGAAACTGGGTAGAATGCTATTCGATTCTACATTTCATTCTCGAATTTTTGGTATAAAAAAAACATTGTTTGGTAAAAAATATCTTGGCCTAGGCTAGTCACTTGAAATTAGTCAAGATTTGCAGGTTATGTAGTAAAAACGTTCAAAATGTTACTTTGAACTAAAATTTGTGAAATTGAAATATATTTTTACATATTTCTATTTAGAACTAAATTATAAAACTTTTGTGTATTTTGAAAAAAATTACAAAAATGTTTTACTATTTTTTATGTAGGCATAAAGTTCTTTTTTTTCCTTCCGTTTCTGAACATTTTTCGCTTTCTAAGCTAACAACTTTTACAATTTCAAAAGAAACAAATTTTTAGTGGCATATTTAAATTCTTTGAAGTTTCTTCTACAAAAAAGCTATGG